>JANCMA020320879.1:0-11877 GCA_024336925.2 Zoanthus solanderi | reverse complement strand
CAGGCAGGGACCGAGCGTGGTTACAGATTGATCTTGGAAAAGCTTATACTATATGCGCCATAGAAACACAGGGATCTTCTAATATGAGAGAATGGTGTAAAGAGTACGTTGTAGCACTGTCGCCGAACGGTGATTTTTGGATTCCTTATAAAGAAAATGGGCGAATCAAGGCAAGTGTACTTTTCATTTCTGTGTAGGTTTTTTTTCCTCTGCTTCCGAATATACCATCATATTTCTTACCTTTTGTGGCCCAAAACAAGACCATTGGAAATATAACCGTTCAATCCTGGCATATCCAAATTGGCCACTTTGGGTACTTTCAATATCAGCCTTCTCATTTCGATTATCTCTTGAGTTCCGTCTTTAAATGATCTTGTTAAGTCGAACTGTAGCAGTAAAAATGAATTCTTTACATTGTAGACATTTTCCGGAAATAAGGACGAAAACTCGATAGTCAAGAACCAACTGATTGGAGTGCCAAACGGAAGATTCATAAAACTCTATATACAAGATTATGAGTCTTTTCCTTCACTAAGAGTAGAAGTCTTTAAAGGTGAGTTTTTGAAGTTTTATATTTTAATCTTCTCAGTTGCTTAGGGCGAAGATGTCAAATAGGAAGAAAATTGAACAACTCACCGAGCGCCCAATCAATTTTTCAAAGATTTGCCATCATTTAATTATATCCTCTATTTCTTAGTTCATTATATCAAGGATGTTTTAGATTTTAAATATTGAAGAACAACTCTCCAAATAACAACCACAAGCAACCACAGACAAACATCAAACGTTTAGAACAATTTCTTGTAAAGCTTTAAAGGAAACAAACAAGAATTCTGATCTTCACCAACTAGAATGAAGTTTTTCTTCAAAAGTAGCTAACTAGCTCCCTCTTGATAAGACCTTACGTGAAAAATTAAGTGGGAGAAGTCCAAAATATATCAACGAACGTAAAGAATATTGGTAATATTTTCTAAGCTAATTGAGCCCTTTGAACATTAAAAAAATTATTAAACTCAAACAAAACTTTAAGGCTTACATAAGTTTCGGGGAGGAAACCAATAAGTTCAGTCTTTTTTTGGTATCTGGGCAGACTTAGTTGGTGTAGTTGGTAAGATCTCTACCTTCTAACAACAATTTCCCCGGTGATCCCTGGTTCTGCCAAGATTTGAATGTTTGTGCGACCTTCTTTTCCTCATAAGTTAACTCAGCTTTCCATCCTTCTAGGGTAAGTAAATGAGTGCCAGCATCTGCTGAGAGCTATCCTGCGATGGATTAGTTTCCCATCCAGGGGAAGTCAAAACTCCCATCCACTTAACACCAAAGAAACTGGAGATAAACACCGGCTCCATGGGCCACTTTGCACGTAAATGATTTAGCTTTTGTTTGTATCCGTACAAAAGCCAATTGTAAACTGTCCCAATCTATCACATTTTATTTTAATTACACCATTACAATAACTCGTTTTATCTTCAAAGACTTGATCGATAACTGCAAAAACAACTCGTGTGTGAATGGTGCGACGTGTATTGATGGAATCGATCTTTACAAATGTAACTGTGCACCAGGCTTCACTGGAGAACACTGCGAAACAGGTGAGCAACAAATCATCTTGGTAAAGCCAGCTTTTTATATTCTGTCAAGCATCCTCTGTGTGTGTATATATTACCGTATTTTCTTTGCTTACAAATAAATGCAATTTAAAACTTTTTATTCAAGAAAAAGATGTTCCATCTGAAACACGTGCCACTCGTTTATTATTTCATCTCTATTGCCTTTCCAAATTCATATTCCAAGATTAGACGACGACGACTACCACTACTACTACTACTACTACTACTACTACTACTACTACTACTACTACTACTACTACTACTACGTACTACTACTACTACTACTACTACTACTACTACTACGTACTACTACGTACTACTACTACTACTACTACTACTACTACTACTACGGTGTGTAGCAACCTCCATGCGGTGTACCCGGGTCTGTGTGAGACTAGACACAGGGAGAATCATAGCTACACAATCCTCTCAATTGGACAATATGGAGACGAGAAGAACTTGATGTACTATTAATTGGAATGACAGGACACAAAAGGGTGACAATAACAGCACTGTGATCACTGCTTCAGACAATGAAGCAACAAGTCAGGCTTGTTCAAGTCGACAAAGGGGCAGAAAAATCACAAAGACCGAGACCTGACCTCGTCAACAATGGGACAGAACAATGGAAAAAGTCTTGGTGAAGATCATATGTAGGAAAAAGGCAAAAGGAAAGGGTTTTTTGGCAAGAGCAAAACAAGAATGGGATTTCCAAATGTCTGAATATGACTTTTTTTAACATGAAAACTTACGAGACAAATTTGCAAAGATTGACCCGGTTTAAGTAGAGGAATAACTTCAGGAGGAAGACCGAGAAACGGAAACAGGCGAGAGATCAAGCTCCTCATATGAAACGGAGGAGATGAGAGAAATAGAAAGGCTAGTAAGAGAAGAACATTAGGACCAAGTGTTTCAAAATGATGAAGAATTAGAAATTAGTATAGAAGATCTATCGAACTATGAGAAGAATTTGTTGGAAGGCAGAAAAATTAGTAAAAGACAGCATAGATGATCGGAAAAGTGGTAAAATAAAGAAGACCCCAGGAAAAGAAGTGCTACAAGAAATGAACCAAGGGGCAAAGCGGGTTTGGTTTCTTCTAGAAAGTAGGCTAAGCGGAGTAGAAGATATCTGGAAGCTTAATTGTGTGGTGTTTGCTGTACACTTGCTATATGTAAATACAACAAAGGAATCTTGAGATTAAAAGTGATGGGAGGAATAAAGAGGACCAAAAATTAAAAGAAATTAAAGCTTTAAGACCCTTGATATCCTGGATTGATAATGATGTCAAGAGAAAGATAGAGCGAAGACAACCAACGGATCGGCAAATACGAAACAGCAAAAGGTTGATTAAGAAATATGGTAGAAGATCAATCAATGGTTTGAGAGCGTAAAAGCTTAGATTAATAGAAAGACTCTGCGTATTAGATACACGAAGGAAGCGACAACAAAAACAATGGAAAAGACAAAGACAAAATGCAATGTATCAACAAAGCCCCCCAAAGTGGTATAACGATCTACATAATGAAGAAAGTAAGTAGAAAAAAAGCAAACGTTAGTAATGAAGATGTAGAACGGATTTTGACATTTAGGAGCCATATGTGGAAAGACCAAGACTGGAATAGTAGAAAGGAATGGAATATATGGTAGGAGTACAATAAGAATGAGATTAAACAGATGGAGTGTAATGTTGATATCAATGAAAATGAAACTATGCTGGAATTAAGGCGAGTATTAAAGAAGGCGTCACCTATAAAAGCTACAGGACCGGACAATATCCCATTGTCTTGGTGAAAAACCCTAAAACCTTACAACCACTGATGTTAAGAGTTATCAACAATGAAATTAAAGTTAAAAGTAAAGCGAACTGGTTGTATGAGGGTCGCACATGGTTGTTAACAAAGAAGGGAAAAGAAGAAAAGGATGAAAGAGGAAAAAGACCTATTACGTGTTTAAATACGTTTTATAAGGTTGTGTCGGCGTTAGTTGCGACCAAAATGAGTGAATTTGTGAATGAAGCGAAGTTGTATCTAATCGAGCAACGAGGAGGAATGGGAGGAAATAAAGGATGTAGGGAACAGGTTATAGTGGATGATGCAGACCCATGCGAAGGTAAAGCAACATAAATGAGATCTTGCAGAAGCCTGGATAGAGTTACGAAAGGCTTATGACAGTATGAACAAGAAATGGTTAATTGAAGGATTAAAACTTTTGGGAGTCCCGAACTGGATAGTAGAATTTGTAAAGAGTGCAAGCAACAAATTGTGTACAACGATTACGATTAAAGTTAGGGGAAAAACAATGAAATCTAAGATGATAAAAATCCGACAAGGGATATTTCAGAGCGACGCACTCAGCCCATTACTTTTCTGTGTTTTTATAATCCCTATTACGTTAATTTTACGGAAAATGAAGTTGGGATATATGTTTGGGCCAGCAAAGAAACGAACTACACATAAAATGATTACCAATTTGCTCTTTATGGACGATATGAAGACCTATGCTGTGCAGATATCAAACTTAAAACAGATGTTGGATAAAGCTGCAGATATGTTCCAGACGATAGGATTAGAGCTGGGTGAAGAAAAGTGTGAAATACAACAATTCAAGCATAAAAAGAAAGTTGAAGGAGGTAAACAAATGGAACTTCAGGTTGGGAAAACATTATTGTTTCTGAATGGACGATTAATTAGCAGGCTTGTTAAGATTTTTAAAACATACAAGACGACTTTTAACTTTGCAAACATGTTTCGGCAGCGTCTTCTGCCTTCATCAGTGCTTTAATGAATTAAGAAAAAATATTTGTTTCTGAACGTTTTTCCCGCCTTTTAAGGTCACGTGATTTTATTAATTTTGTCTGTGTGTGATTCTCAAGTTAGTGTCGCTCGTTTTGAGAGCACCTGTCGATAAACTGAAGTTTGTCTACCTCGTTTGAGAGCAATTATCATATGGTGATGTTGGGAACAGCTATCGGTATTTGGGTTTTTAAAAAGAAGAACGTATAGTGCACAAAAAGGATCTAAGAGAAACTGAAAAGAGAGTTTAAAAGAGCATACAAAGAGTTAGTAGTCGCTAAGTTAACGTACACATTTGGAGTGGTAAAGGGGACTAGACAAGAACTAGAAGATCTTGATGTTATAGGGAAAAAAATTATGAACATGGCACGGTGCCTGCATCCACGCTTGGCGATTGAACGTTTGTATATAAGTAGAGACGAAGGTGGACGAGGATTATTGAATGTAAGGGCGATGCATGATCGGATAAATGTAGGACTGGCAATATACACATGCAATAGTGATTGTAAATTCATGGAAAGTGTTAAAGAACATGAGCTCGCAAAGTGGTCAGGAACAAGGTTAAAAGACTGTATTACGACACTGGAAAGATATGGGATTGAGGCTACGATCATGGAAGGAGGATCAATACTGGTAAATGGAGAGAATATGAAGGCAAAGAAAGTGTGTGGCTTGATACGGAAGACAGCGAAAGCAAATAGGATTGAAGCGTTACGAAGAAAAGGTGTGTATGGGCAATTTTGGGAAGTTCTTGATAAGGAAAATGCATCAAATCCAAGTTGGCTTTGGGTGAAAGATTGAAAGATAGATAAATGTTGAGGCGACTGCCATGGCTATTCAAGATAGAGTCCTGTGGACTAGGAATTATCAGAAAGTAGTTTGTATAGCGGATATAGTGAATAAATGCAGGCTGTGCGGTGAGCCGAAAGAAAATCTATTGACATCATGTAAAGTTTTGCATGCTTGGAACAGTAATCAAAGAACGGCATGATGGCTGTGCAAGAGCTATATATGTAAAGGCATGTTGGGTTTTAGGACTTATTAGAAAGCAGCTTCGTTGGTGGGAAAAACAGAAAGTAGAGCAGGAATTGGAAAACGATAAATGGTTGGTATTATGGGACTATACGTTTTCTAAGGATCGGTCGCTAGAGTTTACAAGACCAGACATAGTGTTTGAAAATAAGTGGACAATGGAAGGAGTTATTGTTGAACTAGGAATATGCTTGGAACAGAACATAAAGAAAAATTTAAGTGAGAAACGAGAGAAATATGTAGGGCTAGCAATGGAACTGAGTAAATTAAGAAGATTGCAAAATTGGAAAAAAGTACTTGTTGTAGTAAGTGTAACTGGGATTGTGACTAGGACATGGGATGAACTGAAGTATATACCAGGAATTGGCGAACGGCAATGAAAGAGAATTAATTAATAAAAGAAACGCAGAAGATAGTGATATATCGAGCAGTGAATATTATGAGAGATGTATTGAACAATGAGTAAGAATGATAGTAGGAAAAATATAAATGATAATGAACACATGTTGATACAATAGGACCATAAAGAGAACTAATGGTCTATTAATATAATTAGGGCACGGTCAATGATTATAAGTTTGTATATTACCTTGGTGGCATCGGGGCGTTACAGATAGTTGTATAAGTTATTTAATTTACTTTACTAAATAATAAAGATCACTACTACTATTACTACTACCACTACTACTACTACCACTACTACTACTACTACTACTACTACTACTACTACTACTACTACTACTACTACTACTACTACTACTACTACTACTACCACTACTACTACTACTACTATTACTACTACTACTACTATTACTACTACTATTACTACTACTACTCCTATTACTACTACCATTACTACTACTGCTATAATTACCACTATTACTTCTACTACTATTACTACTACTATTACTAGTAGTACTAGTAGTAATAGTAAAGAAAAGAAAAGAAAAAGTATGAATTTGTAGCATAGATTGCTATTAAAAATAATCTGGTAAACATTTTGTGGGATACAGACGTACAGTGTGGTAACGAGATTGAGGTAAAAAGTCCGGTGGTGATCAACAGCAAGACAAACAATATGTAATTGTCGGCATTGCAATATCAAGTGGGTGAAGAATCAGTTAAAACAAAAGGGAAAAGATTGAAAAAATAAAGGAAAACTGGTTGACAGTGGAACATCAAGGTTTGAAGGTTTAAAGGGGGCACAACTAGAAAAAAAGTACTTTGTTTAGGAATTGCAAGAATATTATTGAAAAAGCTAAAGGCGTGCTAATGATGGCATGAGCAGATCTCTGCTTTCCAGCCACAAGGTCCCCGTTTCGATCCCGGCTTTCCGAGGTTTGAACATTTGAGAGTTTCTTTTCTGTGAAATCTAACTCAACTTTCCATCCTTCTGGGGTAGGTAAATGAGTACCAGCATGGGAGCTAACCTGCTATGGATTAGTGTCTCGTCCAGGGGGGAGTCAAAGACTCTCATCTGCTTAACCAGTGGAGTCGCAAGGGAGAAGGGGGTCGTCAGGTGCTAACAACCCCCTTTTTGAACGTCAAAAAAAGTCTTCTTTAACTTTCAGAAAAATTCCTGTTAGAATAATTTCATTCGAATTATTTTTGTCCTCCAAACTTTTATTACCGTATTTGACCGAGTAAGCGCCCATTCCTCCTATAGCAGTAAATTTTCTCATAACCATTGACCCTTCTAGATTGCTTATGCTTTAAGTGCTTCAAGACCCCCTGCCCTCCAGTCGACCCCCTCTCAAAAAAATCCTGCTCACGCCTATGTTGATACTACGGAAACTGGTGATAAGCACCGGCTACAGTTATCCACTTGGATGGAATGAATTTAGCTAGCTAAAGGAGAAGGATCTCAAAGAACCCTTGGTCTTACAACTCGCTCTCAGTACTTACAGCACATAAACGATAAAACGATAATTTTACCAAACGTAGCAACTGAACAACAAAAATTTGTTACATATCTTCAATACCAACCTTTCCCACTTTTCTTCTTGTTCTCAACCGGCTTAAAGTGTATTGTTGGTATTGGGCAGACAAGCTGCATGGGCTCCGCTTCAATCAAGCAAGTGTTCTTCTTGTCCCAGCCTGCTCCCTCCAGGTACAATCCCCGGATCCATACACCATCCTACAGACCAGGTATCATTTAGCATTCAGTTTTAAAAGGCATGCGGTATAGACGTGCTCAAATCTAGTTAAATTGATTTAAATTTTGATTTTGTCAAATGTCAATCAGGTTGAAACCAAAGAAGATTTCATTTGGTAATCAATACGATCAGCCAAATAGCAAAATGCCTTCAGTAAAACGAGCCTCTTTGCAGGCCAAATGGGAATTGCGTGGCCTGAAAATGCATTTGCAGCCCTGAATATGATTAACTATAGAGATGTCAAACTTTCCACGGCCAGTGAGATTCTAAGAATACCATTTCAATGCAAGACTCGGCGCGCTTTTTGTGGATAGGCTTTGAATTTGCTAACTTTGTCTGCAACAGTGAATTTTTTTTTAAAAAAATGGAAGTCCCAAATTTTCAGCTTCTTCTAGTCAAACCTGGACTAATTATTGTTACCATTTTTTTAAAATCTAAAATATATTTGACCTTAAAAAGATAAACATTTGTATACCCTATATTAGCTGATCATATTGTAGAAGGAACTTTCTATGGCATAGTTTCGTGCTACATCACATTTTTTCTTATTAAATGTAAGATTTGGCATTTTGTATTAATAATGAGAGTAACAAGACTTTTGGAAGGCATATTGTTTATTTGTATTCCTTGTAGCACCAATTGGTGGTACTCGGGCCTAGTGATTTTCTTATTAATAGAATATGAGAGCAGAAAAACAAACGTTGTTACCTTCGGTTGTTGGGTTATGTTACTGTCATCCACAGTAGACACTACAAACTCCCATGAAAGTGAGTCCACAGACACGTTATTCTGCCGGGCAGCGGTTTGCAGCACTGCCGTGAGAAAGCCAGTAGGAAACGTGAAGCCAGACATCCAGAATATGTTTGGTTGATGGGCAGTTGCTGCCCACTTGGCAAATTGATCAACTCGTAACAACAGATCTCGGGTCCAAGCCGCCAATGGCTTCATAGATGGGTAGGCCTAGGAATAAGGTAACAATGTGCCTTTGAGTAATACAGTGAATATATCTTTATACTGCTACACATTTAAGTTGAAATCCTCAAGCACATAGTGGCTTTAAAGATTATGCTGAAGTACAAAACGAGCTTGGAATAAACACCTTTTCTATGCCATACATCGAAAATTCTTTGGATTATAAGCTCTGTTACCACAATTTACCCCTAGCGCAACAACCCATCCTGGAACCTCCATTGTTCGGGTACAGCCTTTATTTACCTTATTTTGCCTAGTTAAATGCTTTTGGAAGACGTGAAAAAGGCTGCCATTCCTCAGCAAAAATATACTCTGTACGAATTTATCTCAACTTGCCCACAGAAGGTGGTTGGGTGGAACACAGTGTTGTACCTTGCCCCAGGAAAGTTGGCCAGGAGAAACAGAGTTCTACTTCAGCAAGGGTGTGAATTGTAGGTCTTTATCTTTGCTTGCCTCAGATAGGTTAGTTTGGGGTAGACAGAGTTCTACCTCGGCAAGGGTGTGGATTGTACACATTTATTTTAGCTTGATCCAGATAGGTTGGTTTGGGGATAAAGAACTCTACCTGGGGTGTGGTATGTACATATTCATCTTACCTTGCCCCAAAGAGGGGGTACTCTGGCGTCAAATATACAGTTAAAGGTCTCTTCCAGGTCAGAGGACATCACCACCAGACCCTTGATACCTCGCTCCAGATCTATCAGTGATCTCTTGATTATTTGTAGCAGAGCGTTGTACCTTTCAATCTGAAAAGAAGACAGATCAACCAAAGGTGTATAATTACATATATGGACACACACCCATGACTTAATTAATAACTATTAACACAGATATTAAATGCGTCAGAAACGTTTCCAACATAGTAAAATAAAATCCATTGTAAAGGAAGAATTATAAGGTAGGAAAGTAAATCTTTCGCAGTTGCCTAAGTTGCATTAATAACCATGATGATTGTTCAAGACTTCATTGTTTACACTGCGGTACAATAATCGTCGTACAACTCAGAGAAGAATTGACGGACCCACTAAACAGTGACCTGCTCTACCAGCTATGGAAACCCTTTCGCAATTGTTGAAATTGCATACATAACAGTGACAATTACTTATAATTTTTTACACCTCCGAAGAAACTCAGTCTCATTAATCATTAAACTAAATCTTTCATCTATCGTGTTCATAGCAAAATTCATTACATCAAATTTTAAAGTGATAACTCAAATATTGTACGAAAAACTGTAGGAAAAGGCGAGAAAAGACAAGCGACTGTGAATTTCTCAGACTTCATCCAAGATCTACAATTTTGTTACTAAGAATCACTATTCTCGACCACTCAATATGGCATTTACTTCGTGTAGAAGATACAGAATTTTAAACCAGTTAAAAGAAAGATGTTTACGTTTACTCAAACTTTTCTAATTTTGGTCATAATTCTGCCTTGTTAACTTTTATACACAACTATGGGTCAAAATTGGTAGATATAATACTTAAAAACTAAACGTTTTTGATCTTAAAGGTCATCTTCAGAGCTTTAATTCTGAAGATGATCTTTAAGATCGAAAAGATTTAGTTTTAAGTATTTGTCTAATTTTGTTTTCTACAGGAAGTAATAGTCTAAACCAAATAACTTCTGAAAAGTATTATAACAGTTTTCACACTTAACATATTTCGGCAAGTCTGACTTGCCATCGTCAGTAGTGAAGTGCAAAGCTACAAGAAGTAAATTAAACACTTATTTGAAATGCTAATTACACAGCGTGATGGAGCGTTTACAAAAATAATTTTAAAGATAAAAGCACGTTAATTTAAAATTATTTTTGTAAACCCTCCATCACGCTGTGTAATTAGCATTTCAAATAAGTTTATAATTTACTTCTTGTAGCTTTGCACTTCACTACTGACTATGGCAAGAGACTTGCCGAAACATGTTTAGTGTGAAAACTGTTATAACTTTTTTGAGATGTGTTGCTAGTTTGGTATTATCTAGACCTTTTGGAAAAATAAACTTCTATTGTGCACACAGTTACTCTTTACAAAGTAAAGCTAGTACCTCCTGTAGTAAAACAACATTCAGAGGTTGAGGATCGTCCATCATGATCTTGGCAGTCTGTTCATAATCAATTTCTTCAGGTACTTTCCTCAGAACGTCAGCAGCAAGCTCCAGCACCTAACAACACAATGCGGTATTGCTCTTTATTACAGTAGACACTACCAAATGTCTAACACAGGTGGTAACTAGATTAAATTCGATATAGTTCTTTATTACATAGACATGAGTGCTTTACTGTAAAATACGCCACTCGCAGATTTCATATGAAACTACATCCGGGATACGAGTGACATACTTTCCATATCCTCACTAGAGAAGATATCGCTGATGCCACTCCTTTGTTCGGGACACGGTAAAATGAGTAAGTTTTGGAGCACTCATATCTATGTAATAAAAAGAAAATTACTCACTGCGCTCACTCATGCAATATTTTTTCCACTCGAAGATAATCTTCATATGTTCGTGCAACCGTGTAATACCCGCTATTTATTACATACTGTGACAGGATATCCGTATGTTAAAGCCGTGAAGAAAATTTTTATAAAGTCAAATGACCCAATGTAATTCTCTTATCCAATGAATGTTCTTGTTTTTGATGACGTCAGATGGCGAGAGCGCGGGAAGTTTTCCATGGCAAGTTTGCAATTTTTTGCATAAAACCAAATTTGTCTTTACTTTTGTGTAGCTTTTCTGCTAGATTTTGAAAAAGTTGCAAATTTCTGCGAGTTGTTTCTGGTGTTTCTCTGATTCCGTAATTTTCTAAATTCTGTTTAGCCCTATTTTGTTAAAAGAACAAATGAGCTAAAAAGCACTTGGAACAGGGGCAGGTGGAAGTTGACCGAGGATTGAAAAGTTTAAAGGGAACAACCTATCTGGAGATATATGGTACTGGAGATATATGGTAACCTTATGTATTTAACCCTGCTAATAATCTTGTGGAGACCAATTTGAGCTCTACTTTTGGGGATATTAGTTTGTTTTTTTTGATCTTTAAAAATCTGATTAGTAGTTTTTAAGACCTACGTACAAATCTTTCCTTAAAGTAGAAAACCGGTGCTTGAATTTTGGCTAACCAACGGTTGTAGTGAATCGGTTTTTAAGCAACCCATTCAAGGATAACATTTTTAATTTTACAGACATGTTTCAATCGATCATCTTTAGAAGGAATTAAAGTAGCAAAAAATTTTTAGTTATTTATAAGTCATAAAAGTTTCTACCATAACAGGCTCTAAAATATACAATGCATACATTCAAATTATAAAGAACTA
>JANCMA020320775.1:0-11877 GCA_024336925.2 Zoanthus solanderi | reverse complement strand
TTTTGTTAAAAAAAGATCCTGATGTATTTATCCAAAACCAATTTGGCTATACTCCATTACATTGTGCCGTATTAGTAGGTCATTTTGATATTGTAAATAAATTAGTTCAATATGATCGTAATCTTGTTTCAACACGAAGCAAAAACGGAGATACACCTTTACATTTAGCAATGAAAGGTAGTTTTCACATAGCAGATTATTTGATACAAAATGGAGCTAACGAGAAGGTGTTAAACAGTTTTAAAGAGATACCATGGGATCTTTTATATGATTAATGATTATAAGAATAATATATCACGATATTTTAAAGGAACTATAATGGATGTATTATTTTAAAAATTTTGTTTCATCATTATCATCATCAATAAAGTTTTATTTTCCTGTCTAATTTATAATCCATTAATTTATTTATAAATATTTCTAATGTTTCTTGGGGATGAGTGGATGGATTTACTTGTTTATGACCTGGTACCAAGATTAATGTTCCTTGGATGTTAGTGATTTCTTCGGGTTCCAATAAACTTTCTGAAACACAATGTAACATTTCTCCGTTGACATGGAAATCGATGCACCAATTGTAATTTTGTAAAAATAAAATCAAGTACAAACAATTGATCAGAAAGATTATCATGTTACGACCCATAGAGTATCCTGGCATGTGAAGGGTGAGCCAAAATTGTTTTTTCTCATAACGAAGAATTTTGGACCGTAATTTGATGATTTTTGTAACTTCTTTTATTTTTGGAAGTACGAGTTCGTTTTTTCTTTGTATAAGAATGGCTAGAAAGGAAACTAACTTTTTCACATTTGATTCATTAGAAAGTTTTATATCTGTTTGTAATATTTTTTCTAAAAAATGACTTTCTATCTTAGTAGGTAGAGTTTTAATGAATCGATTGGTTTTTGTTAATACGATATTCTTTACGCTTAAATTGGTTCGTTCTTTTTTTTTACTTGAAAAAGGTACTAACTGATAGCTAGGTGATGTACAAGCTATAGTTTTGTTTGTTTCAAAAAGATTGCAATCTTCTGGTTTGGATAAATTGTTTAGAGTTTGTTTCCATGATGTCGTAGAATGACTCGTAGAAAGGTTTTTTACTTTTTCTGAAAGGTAATCTTCGAGTAAACGTGCATCTGATGTAGTAAGAAGATTTGCATTATCTTGTATGGTTTTAAAAAGGTTCAATTTATCTGTCATCATTTTTAATCGCAACATACCTAAAAGGAAGTTTTTTCCTTTCCACTCTTCGCCATTATTTAAAAAATGTTTAAAATGATGATCTTTGTAGTTTTTTTCTAAAATTCTGTCGGGTAACATTCTTGTCATGGATAGTACTTTTAATTCTGTTATACCAAATGTCATTGGTTGGCAAAATGGTTTTTCCACGGCTTTGGGTAATTTTGAAAGTGCTTCAATTGGTTTCATATACCTGTTGAAAAATCCGTTGATTGTGTTATCGTATTTGGTGTGGTAAATTTTATCTCTAAAAATGTTTAATCGGGATGTAAAATCTTCGGTTGAATAAAATTGTATGGCTTCGTTAAGACGATCTCGTATTTTAGTGATTCCAGTTTTTAATTGTGATTTAGTTATCATGTTTACGTTTGTTGAAACGTCAGTGATATAGATATTATCATTTTCGATGGTTTGGATTTCATTGATGACATTTTCTCGTTTTCGTGCTCTTCTTTTGGCTTCTAAGAGGTTCAGGTGACATCGGTCGAGTCGTTCGGGAGCGAGAATCGAGTCTGTCAAAAATTTAAAAATTGTGTATTTCATGGAGTCTTCTTCACCTTCAAGATTTTTATTAATGAGATGACTGAGACATAGTGCTTTATAAACGGATTCTTTTTCGTTTCCGTTATCTGTTTGTTCGTACCATTTACAAATGGTATGATTTTCATCTTCTTCCTTTTCTTTTAGGATCAGGTTATCGTGATAACAATCAATTAAATCCTTTTCCAGAAGGAGAGGGAGAATCTGAAACCATTCTTTATAATTCAAACAGTCGGTGCCGTCCTTCAAGACCATGACCGGTTTCTGTTAATAGTTCTTGGATTGTATTTATAGAGAATTTAAATACGTTTGTATTTCTCTTAAAAAATACTCGATGTTTATCTTCATAGATTCGTATTGCGTTCGAGTCGATTGACGATTGAGGAAAAAGTGATATAACGTTGGCATCGAATGTTTTATCATATTTGAGATCATAAAACAGTGATAGAAGCATGGTGAATATAGAATAAGCTACGATTGGAAATCGCGTTTTTTTTAGAGAACTTTTTACGAAAAAGTATAACATGCGAATTTTAATGTTAGTAGCTGGTGTATTGTAGATATGAAGAAGTGCATTTATTCCTCCATTATATTTAAACTCATCTAGGAGAAGGAGATTTTTTAATGCTAACAATTTGGATGATTTTTCAATTTTAATAAAAGCTGCAGTCTGATAGAGAATGCTTTCAATGTCGATAGGCGTTTCTTGTGTTTGTATTAAATGTACATGAATTGCATAATCATATAATAAAGGCTTGGAACTTTCTCGGAGCGTATAAAAAACAATCGAAGAGTGTTTGTTGTATTTTGATTGGTTTTCTTTTAAAATGAGATTAGGGAGCGAAGAGGGGAGAGGGAGAAATTCAGAAACATCAATGTTTCCTTTTTTGTCTTTTTTGAGTACTAAAGGTTTTCGTTTTAATTTACCTTCTTCTTCATTAAAGTAATAATGGTTATTGTCTTTAAAAAAATGTCCTTCTGATTGTCCATTTGGTAGTGCAACGTTTACTTTTTTTACGATGGTATCACCACTCATATAAGTTCTTTTAATCATACGTGCGTCGTATTGTTCTTGTCGTCTCATTATTGATCTTTTCAGATCGTTTAATTCATCACATTTATGTTTTAAAGTTAACTTATAGCTATCTGATTGTAATTGTATAAGTTTTAAGTGTTGGAACAGTTCTTCTTCTTTTTTCTTCAATGCTATGATCTGTTCTGACATTTCGATAAATTCTTCTCCTCCTATTTCCATGTTTTCTACTTCTGCACATAGTTTCATTTCGTTTAATTCCGCTTGCATTCTTTGTATCTCCAATTGATAGAATTGATAATATTCGGCCATCGATTGATATGCCATGTTCCATTCTTCTTTCAAGCAATTTATGATACTTGAAAATGCAATTCTATTTATTTCTAATTCATTTATCATAGCTTGATTGATATGTTTGTAAAAAGCAGCTTCTACCGCGTATTTTTTTTCATTTTCATTCGATGAATTTTGAAAATTATGTATCATATTTTTGTAAATATCGTTTTCCATTTTTAATGTTTCTATGATATTATTAAATTGAACAATTTCGGCTTGAGAATTTAACATTGTCTTTATAGTATGGTCAGGTTGTACTTCAAGTTTTTGTAAAATTTCATCGATATATTCTTTCAATTGTGCGATTTCTAAATCTTTTTTTGCCACTATTTCTAAATAGTTATTATTTATATTTAAATTAAAGATAATTGAAATTGCTTTCGATATATAAAATGATGATTCTTCTTTAGAAGGATTTTTAAGATTAATTGTTGATTTGGTAAGAGTCGATTTTACAGTGGGAATTTGGTCAAACTCAAAGAGTTGTGGGATCTTGGGAACCATTTCTTTCCCTTCGCTATATCTTTGTTCTTGTTTTTGTCGTAGGGTAAGAATTGTTTCAAGTAGTTCATTTCTTGTTTGTAGTTGATTTTGAACTTTATTTATTGACGATTGTAGGGTGAAATTATCTTGGATGGTTGCTAGGGTGTTCAAATGTTTTTGAAATATTTCATTGATGTTTTCTTGATGATTTTTTAGTATTATGACAAGTTCTTCTTGATTCTTGTGTGTTGTAATCAAGTTTTCTACATTTTTATGATATTGTGATTTTCCTAGTAATAATTGTTTTTTAAATTCTTTTAAGATAGACTCAAATGATTTTTCAAAAGGATGAATTTCTTCATAAAGGGATTTTATTGTATTGGGATCGTTTTGAATTGTCGTTTTATTTTTTATCCATTCTTTAAATGTGTCTTTTGTAAAGATGTACGGTTCAATTTCTTGTTTTATAAATTGTTGAAGATTTTGTTTTACATTCGTGTCACTTTTTTGTGTATTGTTGATGATTTCTAATTGAATGTGTGTCGTTTCTAAGTCTTTTTCAAGTGTTTGGATTTGTTTTACTAATTCATTTTCAGATTGGGTTTTGATTGCATTTAATTGAGTCCATTGGTTTTGTAATTCTGTGTAGTCTGCTTTTAGTTTTGTAAATGATTTGATTTGGGATTCATGTTCCGTAATGATGATTCTATCAGAATCGAGTTGTTTTTTTAATAGTGTAATTTCTTGAGTTAATTGTTGGTTTTCTTTCAAGTTTTCAGTTATGGATTGGTTGTATATGTCAAGATGTTTTTTTAAAGTGTTATTTTCTTCATTCAATTTTTTATTTTCCTTTTCTAGTTTTTCTTTAGCCGTAATAAGTTTTTTTTGAAATTGTTCTTGTTGTTTCTTTTCATCTTCTTTTTGTTGGATCTCAGTTTCGTTATCTGCTAAAATTTTTTTGTGTTGTTGTTTATTTGTTTCGAGTTGATGTTTCAGTCGTTCATTTTCTTTTTTTATATCATCAATGGTAGTTTGAAGAATCTTGCTATCTTCTTTTAATTCTTCTATATTCTGTTCATGAATTTCAATTATTGTATTATTGCTTGTAATTGTATCATTGAGTTCATTATTTTTTTTTCCGAGACTTTCAACTGTTTTTTCAAAATATTTCATTTCATCGATTTTTTGGTCGTATTCTTTTTTAAGTTCATTATTTTGAATTTCGTGTTGTTGTTGAAATGTTTGTAAATCGGTTTGTATTGATATCAATTCATCGGATTTTATTTTTAATTCATTTTCTAATGTTTTTTTTTCAGTTTCGAGATTTCTAATTTGTAAGTCACATTCTGTTTCGATTCGAAGTTTAAGTTCGTTGTATATTGATTGTTGATTATCATATTGATTTTGAGCTGTTTGGAATATATTTTGTGTTTCTATTAATTGGTTGGTTTTTGATTGTAATTCATTTTTTAATTGTATATTTTCTTGAAATATTAATTCTCCTTCTTTATTTAAGTTTTCGATTTTGGTATTATATTCTGTTATTTGATTCTTTAATTGTGTATTTTCTTGAAGTATTAGTTCTCTTTCTTTTTCTAGGTTTTCGATTTTGGTATTATATTCTATTATTTGATTTTTTAAGATAAATGTAGATTGTTCAAAATTGATAGACTTGCTTGTGTTATCATCTTTTTCAGTGATTTCATCTTCTTCTTCTGTCATTTTATCGTCTTCATTATCTTTCATGGAGAAATGTTGTATTGTTTTTTCTTTTTCTTCGTTTTTGACATAACTGGATCCGATTTGTTCTCGCTTGTGATTAATAAAACTTTTTACTTTAAATTTTTTTTTGAGTGAACTAGATTTGTCATAGAATTCGTTGAAAAATTGTTCTGAGACGTATTTTGCGCTTGATTGGGGTAGTACCATAGAACCTTTTTTTTTTCTTTTTAAAGTTGGAATTTCTGTTATACCATGTGTTTTGATATCTTTTGGTTGATTTTCTAGTGCGGTTGGCATATCTATGATAGGAAGTAATTCTTCTTCTACGTCTTCGGATTGATTTTCTTCGTCATTAATTAATTCTTTTTCTTTTTCTTTTTCATTGATATCATCATCATCATCGAGTGAGAAGGTTTCTGATTGATTTTGTTCTGTAGAAGAAACTGATTCTTCTTCTAGGGTTTTGGGTTTTTTATCATTATTCCCAAGTAACTTTTTTATTTCATTAAGATTCATTTGACTGATATCAATTAAGATTTGATTATCTGATTGAATGCTTATTATTTTTTGTATTGCGTTTAAAAATGAACCAAAATCAAAGGAAAATATTTTTTTTATTATAGGAGGTAATTTTTCTAAAAAGTTTATGCCGTCCGTTTTTTGAGTTTTATTTCGATTTTTGCACATGGCCTGGATTCTACCAGAATTTAGACTTTTAATAACTGGAGAGTTTTGACTTTTTTCTTTATTATCAAAATATATATTACCATAATTTTTCAAATAGAATGCAGCAGATTTTTTTTTTGAATTTGCTTGAAAGATTAGTTCTAGTAGATGGTAAAAATAATTTTCATTTATTGATGGGATTTGTCGGTATTGTTCGGCCATGGTTTTAGATTTGTTTTAACAAAATAAAAAGTTTCAATATCAATTTTAGAAATATAACAACAATAATATAACACGTGTTTGATTCATCATTTTATATTTATTTATTTAATAATAAAATTCAGTTACAATATTATATGTATAATTCCTGGAGATCTTGTATATCCCATAGTCGAAGAGAGTCTAATAAATCAGATTGTTTTTGAGTTTGTGTGTTTTTTTGTGTTATAATTGTCTTTAAATCTTGACAATTTTACAATTCTTTCCAAACACTTGATTTTTTCTTTTTTTTTCTTTTATTTTGTTTGTTTTTTTAAATCTTCTACTAGGGAATTTTCAATTTCAGTATTTGTTAGTTTTTAAAATTCTTTTTTATCTTTTTTTATTCATGATAAAATTAGCGAAGTGAAGTGGGGAGAGGGGGAAAGATGTTGTTATGTAAAATATTCATGATTCCACGTGATTTTGACGGTGACTTTTTGTTTGGAATCCATAGGACGTTCTACAATCGTTCCTTCGCTAATCATGAGTTTTTTAATGGCTATCCCGGCTCGTTTCTTATCTCGACCAAATGGAGAAAAACGTCCTAATGCTTCTTTTTTTATTTGTTCTACTAATTGTTGTTCCGTAAAATTCGTTTTTACAAAAACTAATTTGGGATAGTTGTAAATGTGGGATTGGTATCCTTCTAGAGGACTCATAAAACATACTAAGTAATAATAACAACCCATGAAAAAGTTGACTGGTAAATGTTCCCACATGCGCGAATAAAACTCAAATAGAATGTTTTGACCACTGTAGGTGGTGATGCTTTCTTTATAAGTGTCATCGAATGCTTCGACTGCTCCTTCAAATTTTAACATGGCTAACATGTCTTGGGGGTTTATGGCAAATACAAATAGTTTCTCTAATTTATCTGGTTGAAAGAGTAATTTTTGGGCGATAGCTTCGTAATCTTGGAAATACGGAATGTCTTCTGTTCGTTTTTCGGTTGCTATTTTTTTTAATAGGTCGATGTGGTATTGTTGGGCTTCGTATAGATGTTTTTGTTCAAAATATACTTTTTTTGTGTCGGGTGAAAAGTAGTGGGATACCATTTTACTATATAAAGTCATGCGTGGTTTATGGTCCCACGATGTTGCTGTGCCTATTAGTGTTTGAGAGGCATCGATGGGACGGAGCTCATTGTATTTTCGTTCGGTTTTTGGGTGAGAAAATAATAATGCGCCGCGAGAAAAACCGGGACTGTAACCTTCTAGGATTTTTGATCCTTTCATGTATTTTAAATTAGTTGATATGGTAGGAGTTATTGATGTTAGATGGCTTACTTTCGTTCCATTAATAGATAGAGTATCGCCTTTAAAGTTTTCGATGAAATTTGTATTCAATCTAGAGTGACGTCCAGCATTTACTTCACGGTAGCTATCGAAATGTTGCAACCGTAGAAATTTATTAGGTGTAAAACATTTTATAACATCCTTAGTTACTTCTAGTTTACGTTTTTGTTCAGAGGTGGCTGGATGATCACGAAAGGTATTCTCCATTTTGGAGATAAAATTGTAATCTGTATTTTTCTGCACTGTATACTCGTGATACAGTTTTACTGAGGACGTTTAAATTTATATTTAATATATAGTAAACGTCAATACTGTATTCCTCGGGAGGTGAGGTTGGAGTTGGTCGACTTGTGGCTATGAGGAGATGGTCGTCGTAAAATGCGTAACATTCATCTTTTGTTTTGATTGTTATATATTCTCCTCCGTATGGAGTTGTGACGATAGGTCTTATTTGAATACATGTCGTTTTGAGTTTGGTATCTATTTCTAAAGAAGATTTACGATTTCCTAGATTGGGGTCTAAGGCGGTTTCGAGGATTTCAAAAAGATTAGAGTAGTAGTGAAAGAATGTATCCATTGAAGTTGTGTATCTAGGAAAGACGGTTGCAAATTTTTGAGGGAGCGATGTTATTACTCGTACTAAAATTGTTCGGTTTACTTCGATACTTCGACTAGAGATTGCAATTCCTTGTTCTTGGCGTTTTATCAGCATTTTCGTAAGATGTTCTTCTTTAAAAAATGGATTTTGTTTTAATGTCATTATCGTTTTTTCAATATATTCTTCCATTTGTGTTTTGATGGCATTGAAATTTACCGTATCTCCTGTCGTACTAAGGGTCGTGCAATTCTTGTCGAGACAGTGATGATGCTCGAAAAAATGCGGTTTCATCACTTGAATGACGAGCATGGCGCATGCGTAGACGTCGCAAAAGTAGCCTACGAGCGTGTTATAGTGCTGCATTTTTTCGTTATGATTTTGTATGTACAAAAAAAGATCGGCGAGAAGTAGGTCGGGCGGTCGAAATGGGGCATTGTACATAAAGTGTTCTCTTTCCCAAAGTGGATGATCTTCTGAGAGACTTTCAGACTCTTTTAACCAGGGAATCATATCGAATTTCATATTACACGAGGCAGAAAGAGATTCGACGGATTCTATGTATCGTTTCTCATGTTTTGATCGATCAATACAACTACGACCGAAATCAATAATTTGTAACTTGATGTTTCCGTTAGGTAGAGGGTAAATGAGGATATTATTACAATTAATATCAGCGTGAAAACAACCCATAGAATGTAAAAAGGCTAGTCCTTTGAATAATTGTTTTGTAAAACAGTACACGGGAACGGGAATGGAAAGATCATAGATAGAAATATGAAGAGATTGACCAAATTCTCTAAACCCCAATCCAAAAACACGTTCATCATAAAGATAAAAAGATAATAGTTCTTGTATGAGATGATGACTACCAAGATATGTTAAAATTAGACCTTCTCTTTTATTCTCTTCACAAGCTAATTCATCTAACTCATTGTGTAATGTTTCGCTTAATTTGTATTGATACCATTCTACATGTCCTCCTTTCCCTTCACCTCTTCCTCTTTCGCCTTGAGACAATGAAGATATTGTTTTCGAGGGAAAAAGTAAACTTTTTTTTTTGAAAGCAAATTTGGATAAGACTTGTAAAGAATTGTTTTGCATAACGTTAGTATTGATAATGGGTAAATATAAAATAGGATTCTGGATGTAAGAAATCGGGACAGCACTCTTTAAAGTCTAGTACATTATACATCTGAGCATTGATTTCGGGATTTATTTCATGGTCTATCATGGATTTTACAAGTTTTTGAAATCTTTCTTTATCAATAAATTTATATGCATTCTTTTTTATATAGTCTTTTGTTTCACGTGGTAAACGTTTAAAATCGTACTCTTTTTGATTGAGTGCTGTTTTAACAAAAGATGGAGATTGAAATTGAGGATATTCGTACATGATTTTTTCTATCATTTGATGAATGTCATTGTTCATAAAAAGATATAATACTGCACGATGTACTAATTCCGAAGGAGCTAATTCGAATGCCCACATCCAGTTTTTTTGAATGGCGTAATCAAAAGAAGTTTTATTATAGGCATCTTTTTCCATCGTTAAAATGATCTCTGAATTGTTTGTTGTTAAGTCACGTGCTGATTGAGGATATATGTCGTAGCCAAAAATATGTTTATTTTCAATGATAGGATTACGATTTTTTTCAAAATCTAGTAATAATTGAGTGGATAGATTTAACTGATCGAGTTCGGTTTTTTCGGGATCCAAGTTTTGTTCAGAATTATCATTTATTTTTTCTGTCTCACTATCTATTATCATATCTTCATCTTCGCTACTATCGCGAGTATAAAAGATTTTTTTTTTCTTTTTTTCTTTAGATTGTTTCGGCATTATGTTAGTGTTTTACGATACAAGTTATATTGAAGATATTTTAAAAAAGAAAATGAAAATATGTGAAATATTTCATTCTTTACCTTTCGAAGATATTGTCGTTTATAGTATATTTAAAGAAATTCTTGAAAATGATTTAATACGTCAATATGATTCATCTACTTTTCATATCATATTTTTACCTGATTCTTTTAGCGAAAAGAGAAGAGAAGAGATTTTTAATCTATTCATTGGCGTTAAAAAATTTATTAAAAATAATCCTCTAGAGAGTAATAGGGTATTTCTGATTAAAACAAAAGATGAAAAAGAACAAGGGATCACTACATCTAATGCGAGGACGATCAACTGGGATATTCATTTATTAGGAACTCATTTTCCTACAGATATGTGTTCTCTAAAACCATTCATCTATGAATCCAGAAAAAGTAATATTATAAATTGTGCAGAGTATTGTGTTGAATTTTTAACTGAAAATAAAGAGATAATGATTGTAACCAATGATACAGATATGGAATTCAGTGCAATCATTTCATCAGCGGGACGGTTTACTGTGGTAAATGCACGTGAAAATATAATTACAAAGGCAGAAGATACTAAAAATTATTTTACTTTTGAAAAGGCTTTTAAAGGAAAACATAGAATCAAATAAAATTTTATTATTGAAAACACTTTAATTACTGTTTATTGTACATAAGTTAGTATATTACGAGGCAAGTTGTAATAAAAAATTGTTTTGTTGTTCTTGGTATAATATTATTGTTTGTAAGTACTCTTGTTGTTCACGCAACATTTTTAAAATATCTTGGTATTTTTTTTTTAGTTGTTGATTGATGTTTTCTATGGAATTGTTTTGTTGACGATTAAAATATGCTCTTTTTTCAATAATCTCTAACATCAGTATTTCAACTTCTGTTGCATTTTCCATGTTTGGATTTTGTTTCATTTTCCTATTATATTTTTGCATTAGAGAATGAAGTCGATTTTTTAAAGACTTTGGAATTACTTGAAACTCTGGAGAATTCATATGATTTAATGTATATGCCACTTTTTTCCATAGTCTTGCTGCTTTTTGATTTTTACTTTTATATTTATAAAGTTTTTCTTGGAGGTATTCTTTGCAGAAGATAACATCGTGTGCTTCAGTCCAATTCATTAAATATGTCCTAGAATTAAGAATAAGAAAATATTTAAATGTGACTATGTGTATGTAATTTAGTTCCAAAGAAATAGCAGTAGTAGATACTTATTTCAATACTGTATAGTTTAGTTAAAGATGAAAGAGTTTCAAAGTTTTGTATTTTGTAGCTATTAAGTTTAAAAGTGAATAAAAGTCTTTAAGTTACTACGTTTACGTTTCTTAAGGAATTATCTAAAGATTATAAAATTTAAAAAAAAATAGAATATGATTACATAAGTGTAGTTTGATTTTAAAGAAATGATAGCAGTAAAATTACAAAAATGAAAATACATAAAAAAAGGATTTTTGATGATTTACCGTTTTACTGTAGTTGACTTATCCGTTGTCATGATGCTCTAGGATGATTTTAACCTGAAATAATTTTTAAAAAAGAGCATTTGCTATTTAAATTTTTCTACACGAGACTCTGAACGATGAAGTCATCTTATTAGATTGAGGATCACGTTATGAATTTACTATTTAAATTTTTTTACAAGAGACTTATAAAGAAGAAGAAATTTTGAGTCATTGCGTGTTATTAGAAAAATAAATGTTCTTGTAAGAACCTTGATAACTATAAACGAATAATCGATTTATATGAACATGAAAAAATTAAAATAGATATAAGTTAAAAATTTATAAGAGTAAGAATATGAGTAAGAATATTTGTTTCAATTCAGAATAAGCTA
>JANCMA020320671.1:0-11878 GCA_024336925.2 Zoanthus solanderi | reverse complement strand
AGACAGACCACAACACCGGGATCACTACCCTACTCTTTGCGAGAAGTGTGTGGGTTCTTTTAAGTCCCTCAATAGAAAGATCAAGAGACTGGACCTACGGATTAACGTCCTTATCTGAGAAGACACGAAGATCTAACCATTTGCAGATATTAGAGCAAAGGCAGCATCTTCTCTTCAATTATTTTAAGACCCTGTGTGTTGGTCCGGCCGGGAATCGAACCCGAGCCTCCCGCACGATAGACTGCCACCTTACTAACTAGGCTAACGAGACGGCGGTTAGAATCAGCATGTTGGTGCAAATTGTCAGCGAGGTATTACCACAGTTATGCTCTAATGACTCCATACAAATCCTTCTAAAAATGGCTTGATTCTTAACGTTAGTAACCAAGCCAATTTAAAAAGGATATGTATGGGGTCATCAGAACATAACCGTAGCAATATTTCATCACTGATTGGTGGCAAAATGCTAAATCTTAGCATGGAGGTATTTTTTTATCTTGCTTTTTCTGAATATTACAACCAAATTAGTAATTTCACAAATCAAATGTTTGTGACGTTATCACTTTAGTCTCTATAAATATGGCCGTGAAACTAAGCGTCGAAAATGTTAAATTTTGAGTACATGTTAGCCTACAATCCTGTACGAAAGGATTTGGGACAGTTGATCTTCTTCGTCGCGCTTTACGCAAGGTTTCAACTGTTAACAGAATGTAAGGCTCCCATAGTATCTCAAGTAACTAATTTCCCCACTCCTCCCCTCCTTCCCCCTCTACAATGTATTGATTTCAACATTTTGCAACACTGAACGGGGAGAGGGGGAGAGGGATAGTTGCTGTACTATTTTATAGTAAATTAATGAAGTGTCCCAAACATTTTGTCCAGGATTGTAGACCGCCGCCTGGTTAGCCTAATTGGTAAGGTGCCAGTCTATCGTGCGGGAGGCTGGGGTTCGATTCCCGGCCGGACCATCACTTATGGTCTTAAAATAATTGAGGAGAAGGTGCTGCCTTTGCTCTAACATCTGTAAGCGGTAACATCTGCAAACTTTTGTGTCTTCTCGGATAAGGACGTTAAACCGTAGGTCCAGTCTCTCGACACTCTATCGAGGGACTTAAAAGAACCCACACATTTGTCGGAAAGAGCAGGGTAGTGATCCCGGTGTTTTGGTCTGTCATCATCACTAGCATTGAGGTATTTATGGTTATTAATATATGTGAGCTGCTGTTGCGAACTATCTAAGACCCTCAACTGTTGAAAACTGTATTTATTTGTGATGCGCATTTGATTATATCAATATGAAAAATGCGCAATATAAATAATAAATATTATTATTATTATTATTATTATATTAATGTGCAACTTTCGTTCACTGTTTAAAATTCGCACGTGCAAGTGGTCAAAGTCGATCACATGATTTAGCTTTACGTGTCGACATCGTCACAACCGTGCTTTTACAAAATTTTTATGTTATTGAAAAAGAATAATAAGACTAAGTTTCAGAGGTTATAAATAACTCAGTCATCATAGGAACAAAGCCATAGACAACGTTGAGTGTTTGGCGTTTTTAAGGCAAGCTTTCATGTTATTAAAACTGCAAATTCGCGTTCACTTGTTTTTCGCTTTGTATAATGCTTGTTAATTGTGTGGTTAGCGCGTGCTTCTATTTGTAAACAGAACTCTCACAACAGTCTCTAACCCATAAATATCATCCTATCATCCTCCTAGAGTCCAGCAAGGCCGAACAGAGTTTGTTCATTTTAAAAATTGTTGATAAAATTTGATGAAGAAGCTTTTTCATTGATTTTATGAAACGTACTTTATAGTTATTTACTTGATTATTGTAATTGCGAAAGAAATGCCTGAAAAATCTCAGTGCCCTAGCCGTTAAGCCATACTTGTAAGTGGAGTAGTAATTGTTTTGCATAAAGTATACCCAACTGACTTCCTTGCAATCTCTTATCTTTTTCAAAGCAACGAGTTATAAAGATAGTTAAGAGAAATCTAGTCACTATATGTTGCAAATACTGCAGTCTGATTGGCTACCGTACTTGCTATCTATATCAGGCGATAGATAGTGTCTGCGGGATGTAAACAAATAATGCAATATGGCGTCCTTTTCCCGCATTTCGGACGTTTGGAAAGAGGATGTTTTAAAATGCTCTTATTCAGAAAGAAGTCCAAGAGAAATCTAAATAGCAGCAAAATATGACATTAAAATTTTCCTAAGGTAAAAAAAAAAAAGAATTTGAAGTATCAATTTGACAGCACCATATAAAATCGCAAACTGCAAAAATATAAACAAACGAGACTTGGCCGTTTTCCTAATTGGAAAGAAATTTCCCCATGTTACCCCTCCCCAATTTGGATGGAATTTCCCCCGATCACCCCTTCCCTAATTGGGATAGAATTTCCTCAGATCGCCCCCCTTCCATTTGAAATGTCTTTTTTTTCCCCAGATCAGCCTCCCATCCAAAATGGGCTTTTCCAAGATCACACCCCCTCCTTCCTCCTTACTCCTCCCATCAAAATATTTGAGCTTCCCGACACCAACATCTTTATTGATCTCTTTTTGCAGGGAAGAAGGCTTTGCAAATGGCCTGGATGTTGAGTACGCTGATAACGCTCAGTGCATAGAGTTATTAACTTGTCAGGTAACTGTGTCCGTTAACATAACAAGATGGCATGCTGCGGTCGATTAATCAACCTCTTTATTTGACTCTAACGATACGTTTTACCTTAAAATCTCCTGGAACTTCAAGTCTCGATAGCTTTCGTATAAACTAGGTATTGTCTTTTGATTTTTGAATATTTATAGCCTTTTCTTAAATTATTTTTTTTTTACGTTTGTAGGCTGTTTATATATATTCGATTGCCTTATACATCTGGAAGATTTCATTTTAAAACTGACGATGTAGTTGTGGTAGATATTTTAAATATTTCTGTTAATTTTTTTAGCAAGCTGGAATTTTGACAAGTTTGGATGAGGAGAGCCTCTTACTCCGGTAAGTTGCTGCATGTGTAATTTAATCAGCTTGAAAAGGAAAAGTACTTTATTTATCAGAATAAGTTCTAAGTATAGTTTTTGAATAGGTTTTAGAATTAAGAGTTAGTGACTGATGTAAGTGCCTTTTTTTAGAAATACACGTTCGCTCTGGCGACACAGTGAACGAAAACCTTGAATAATGAACGAGGCAAAAGGCTTATAAATATTTTAAAACATCAAACAGAAAAACCGAACAAACCTTCGCATCAAAAAAACAGCCGAATCACTTGAGTGTATCGTCTGATAAATGACAACTTTCTCTGAAGTAAAAACTCAAAAAATCTTTTTGATTCATATATTCAGTGGTTTGCATTCGTTGAAGACTTGGCCATTTTCAAGCATCGGTTTAAGGAAGGTCAACTAAATTAATGCACAGTCATGGCGTTTATTGACAGATAAACGGGAATCTCGTGATCGATTTTAACCATGGATTTTTTACAATGAACGAAGCTTGCATATTAAATACTATTAAAGGCGTCAGCTAGTAAGTAAAAAACTAGATTTAATCAACTCTAACTGCAAGCACGAAATTTTGGCAGAAATCTAGCAAACCTCAACGTGAGAGGATCAGAAAAGCACCGAGCGAAACGCTACTTGACTGGTAAACTGCTACGTACTATTAATGGCACCATATACAGCACTTTTTAGCTACAAAGGGAACTCCTGGCGTGCGGAGATATTTCACCGAACCCTAAGCCTAAGGGAAAGCTTTATATAAAGTACCCTTGCGGCGAGTGTCACAAGAGTGTCAGGCAGAACCAGGACGGCATTAAATGCTCCCAGTGCAGTGCCTGGTTTCATATCAAATGTTTACATATGTCAAACACTATTTTTAAGTACTATCTCAAGTAGCCAGAAAGAGCCTGGACTTGCACTTTGTGTGCACTGCCGAGCTCTAGCGACTCGTGTTTTCATGGACAGCGAGAATGAACTCTCAGTTTCAAGCTACAGTGAAATTAATTTGAGCGAAGAACAATCCTATAGAACAGCCTTCAAATCGTTTTTGAGAGTCGACAACACAAACCAGTTACTGAAGAGGAGGGCATTGTTACTGACACAAGCAGCGATGACTTTTATTTACATCGGTTCGCAAAAGAAATAAGAAAAGGAAAAATATGCTGAATATCGCACAACATAATATTTGTAGCATCAAAAATAAAATTGACGAAATTCGAATGTTACTTCATGTATGCAAATTTAATATTTTTGCCATAACAGAATCACACCTCGATAAGAGCATTGGGAATATACAATTATCTATTGACAATTGCCGCCTAATGAGAAAAGACTGGATGAATGGAAAAAAGGGGGGAGGATGTATCACGTAGTTCGCGAATCATTTAGCAGCCATTCAACTGCGACACCTTGAAACTCAGAGCAAAGTTAGTAAAGTGGACTGGTTATGAAACTTCGCAAACTGCAAAGAAGATTACAATGCTGCTTTGTTTCATGTTGTGTGCAGGGTCCCGATTATGATCTTTTGTTCTAGGTGTGATGGCTCGTTAGATCATTGGCCGTTTGCTCATTTACATCTCAAAGCCTTTTGTAATCTGTGCAGGGTCAACTTCATATAACAACAGGGAAAGAGAGAACAAAAACATAGAACAAAGAAAGCCGCCAAGTTTCCTAACCATTTAATTCTAATAACTATGCTCGGGCGGAACCCCCGTACCCTAAGTTAAGGTGAGTACCCTCCACGGGTGGACCCTTATTGGAGCAATATTGCGATTGTATCTGATTACAATCTGTTGAGAATAGTTGTATTATTACAGGGAATGATTGTTGTTCAATCGAAGTTTAATAATTCAGTAAGGTTTGAGTTACAGCCAAAATAATATTGAATTGCATGAGAATTTGAATGTACAGTTTCCATAACTCACGGCAAACCGACTGAAGTCACGGACTGTCAACACAAATTCAATTAGCTATATTATCACGGAAATTAAAGTGATGAAAGGCATACATATGCATATCGGTCTGAACGTGACATGTGAACAGCGTCGGTGTGGGACATTAGATTTACCATTTTTTGTACACGAAATGACCCCACCTCTTCCTATATATTTTGTACACTTTCTAATTTCGTTTATTCAATGGAAATATTGTAAATATCTAAATGTATAAGCTCTAATTTTTAGAGATATATACTTAAACAAAGAGTGAATGAACGAGCTATTGAGTGTCTGACAAAGAAAAAAATACAGTCCTTGACTCTGAGTGTAAATCATTTAAACTTATCCCGACGAACAGGAGGGTTTCTGAAAACAAACTAAACCTTGGTTGTAAAGCACCCATTTAACTTTTTAATTAGCTCAAACATAATCCAAAACTTGAATTTATCAAGGATGCCCTCTTTAGTAAGACTAATGATCGTAATAAGGTAATGTTATAATGTCTGACAGACATAGCTTTTGTTCTTACATAATACAAGCAATTTCGGGAAAAGAGATTTTAAAAGATTCCGAACTAGTTCAAACCTTTTAGTCCTCTTGAGGTTCTTGGATTGCATCTGGAGATTAGTATTAAGGGTTTCTCCACCTTTGAGCTCAAAAAATTTGGGCTTACTTTGATGCGATTCCTTCACTTTGCACTGGGCGGACTCTAAATCTAACTCATTTCTTGTTTTCTTCCACATTAGTTCATCATCTGAACTCGATTCTTCGTCGCTTGGCCAACCTTTAAGTTCTTCTCTCTAAACATAACAGCTTCAGTTAGTTTTAGTGCCACCATAATAACATTTTGTTATCTGCTGTCGTACATGTTGGCTTGGACGTTCATCCTTGCTCTATATGGTATTGCAGTTGTATCATATGAAACTTTCTAGAAATCTTTATCTCTTTCTAATCACTCAATGATCAATGAAAAATTTGCCTTACGCTTATGGTTATTCTAGACAACCAATGCTTTCTTTAAGACCTTAAAAAGATAGGTAGTCAATGACTACATGTATCTACCTATGGTATCTACCTATGTTCAAATTTTAAAATTTCAGTTCCTTTGAATTCTTTAATTGATGCTTTGCCTTTGCATAAGTTAGTGTATTTTTAAAATATCTCAAATGTCTAATAGTGTACAATCAGGTTATAATATTTAGGGTTAGGCATATAAACAGTTTTTGAAAAGATATGGTAAAAATATTTAAATAAAATATTGTATGCCTTATCTCCATCTCCTTTGTTCACTGTAAAATATCCGAGCGCGATTGGTCAAAATCGATCACGTTGTTTCGGTTTATCTGTCACTAATCGGCACGACCGCGCGGTTATAAAGTTTAACCTTTTTTCTTGGTTTAACTCATAGCTTAAAAAAATGTCTTCGACAAATTCAAACCACTGATATATAAATTAAAATGATTTTTACTGAGCTTTTACTCCATCGAAAGTTCTCATTTATCAGAGTATACATTCAAATTATTTCATTTGGAAGGCTTTCTGCCGCACATCCAGAAAATTTCTTAAGCAAGTTTAAAGTTTAGGTTTCATGTTAAGCACTTTGCGACATTTTTGATGATTTTTTAAACTGGAATTCAACCCTTCGCCATATTTACTGAATACCGGACTTACAATAATTGAAATTGGTTTGTTTTATAGTGGCGAAGACTTGGAAGCGAATGTATACAGATTCCATTTTTTTTGGACGACATGGCCATTACATGTTTATCGAGGACGACAGTTCTTCTAATCTTCATTAAAACATTGAACTTACTTCCCAAAGGACTGCTGATGAATTCTAAAACAAGTTAATTTGTTAAAGGTGAATGAAAGAAGAGAAAACAATTTTTACGCCCTTGGCGGGAATCGAACCCCACATCTTCGGTTTACTTGTCCGACGTGTTAACCACTACACAACAAGGACTAACCACGCTGGAAACGCAACCAGTTAATATAATGTATGAGGTAACTGCAGGGATGCCAAGGCATTATTTTCTCTATGGATAAGATGAACACTGTAAATTTGAGTACGCATAGAATTAATGAAATGACATGAAAGTATATTAAAATTTGAAAGTTAACAAATTTAATTTGTTAAAGGTGTTTTACCGTTTGTCAAATTTTATCGAATGCTTCGCTAATTGCTTCAAAAAAATTATCTCTTTGCTTGCTCAAGAAAACTATCTTCTACGCGTTAAATTTTAAAAGGTCTATCATTTTAACCTTTTTTCATTTACAGTTTTTTGTGATATCTATTCTATTCTATTATTGGAACTTATGCAATTTTAAATATGTACTTATTCAATTTAAAGATTCTTGTTTGATCAAACTCTTGCTTCAAGTTCGTTAAGTCACATATTGCGTGGGAGATTTGTAGACAAACCACTCACATCCAGTCCAGTTGTAATATTACTTAATAACATTTAGTATTAATAATAATAACTACGAAAAGGTTCAAGAGAGCAAGCGCATACGGGTGATATGCAGTTTGGGTTTATGCGGGGTCGTGGTTGAGGAGAAGTTTATGGCAAAGAAAAAGAAACTGTACCTTTGTTGACATTTGTTGAACCTTCTGTTCATAATGGTACGTCAGCCGTTGTCAATGGAATTTCGAACTGGTTGTCCGTGGAAATTACCTTATGCAGCTTACTTAGTACTTGTGCTGACTGCTTGACAATGTACTTATCAGATATTAATGTAGAAAAATGCTTACTTACATATGTTATAACTCCATTTGGGGCAACCATAGATAAAACCTCTGTAACTAAAATTAGTCACATTTCGTTCACTCGTTAAGCCATTATAAAGCTAACTGACTATTCAACAACTACTAAACTAGGAGAATGATGATGGAGAGCAACTCTTGCTTTTCTTCCTTAACGGTATTTTTGTTATAAGATCATCAAATAAAAGTTAATGAGTACATAAACAAAAGAATAATGTTTGAAAATGTTACTTCACTATCATGGAACAGTTCACATAAATTAAGGTTGGTATAATTCGGTTTAAGTTCCATAAGTATAAGAAACTAACTTGAATAGTATTTAGAGAATAGTATTGAATTAACTTGAATAGTATTTATTTATACTTCACCGAAATGGTCACTTTCACCGACAATGACGTGAATAATTGTTTTAGTATATACCACACAAGTTGAATAACTAGTGGACCATTTTTTACGATGTAATTTTAGTGCTCGACAGTTTTCGTAAGCAAGGCATTGTATTTTTATTCTTTGCCTTAGAATATGAGGTTGGAGACGTTAAATAACTTACCATTAAATACTGTTACACCAAACTTTGTTGCCATTTTTGTTTTGTTTTTTTTTTGGTACAGCCTACTTATTCATTAAAAAATTTCCTCTTCGGAAACCGAAGCGAAACGGGAAGCCATTTTGTTTTTGTTTTGAATGCACCGTAAGTTTTATACATCTTACCTTTTATGCACCTTAATTTTTATACACCTTACCTTTATAGACCATGCGTGACAGAAATGAAAACATCAAAAAATATTGAAGGGCCACAGCCGGGATGAAACATAGTTAAGAGTTTAAAAACGATCTCTGGCTAAAATTATTAAAAACTACAAGCTTTCAACTGCCTAAACTGCAGTCTTCGACGGGTAAAAAGAATAAGAAAGCAATGAAAAATTTGAATAAAAACTGTGAATAGCGTAATAATAAAAAATGTAATTATGAATATTTGTTAAAAAGAATCTTGTATTGCCTTGGTAACGGGCAAGAATTGTTATCTGCGTTAGGTGTCACTCTGGTATGCCATCCTTCTAATGTTTTTCTGGTTCTAAAAGAGCCTTTGTCAATAATTGACGCGTTTTCAAAATCAATGGTGTGGTTGTATGACTAGGCGTGATTAGCAATTCTAGAACCCTTAGCTGCAGTTTTGATGTTTCTCAAATGTTCTTTTTTTCGAGTATTAAAAGCTCTGCCGGTTTCCCCAATATAACACCACGAACAATTTGTGCAAGGAATTTCATATAGGACGTTGGTCTGCGATTCCATCGAAGGTCGGAGTTTCGGAGCTGGGAACTGCTGTTGTAGAGTGGTAAATGGTTTGTTTAAAACTGTGACATCGTGTTTTTTGAGGACACGTGTCAAAGGTTCAGTTACTCCTTTTGATTAGGAAGAGAAGCGAAAAACTTAAGTGGCTTAGTAGTTAGTTGGTTCAACCATTTTGAAAAACAAACCAACAAGTTCCTCTGGGGATACAATTGTTGTTGAGGATCGAGTTTTTTTAGCCTGCATGTTCTTAATAAACTTAGATGGATAACCGTTGGACACCAGCTGTATGAACATAACTGACTTCCCGCTATTTTCCATCAGAGGAATTGGGTAGATCTAGAGCTCTCTGCAGGAGAGTTGATGCTGTGCTGGCCTTGTACATGTATTGACTGTCGTGATGGGAATTAAAATCTACATATCTATCAGAAAGACCACCCTTACAGATAGATATCTAGATTTTAATTCCCATCACGACAGAAAACACAAGGCCAGCACAGCAAAAATATTTAATTTGACTCAAGTGAGGCAGACTTTTCTCTTTGATCCTTTTATAACTGAACTAGAAGATGTCAAAAGCTTTGACAATTACTTAACTAGAAAATTTTTCAAGTAGAAACCACCTCACTCGAGTCAGTTTTGATATTGAATGTCATTCAATTCTTAAAAATTTAATAACAGCAGGGGTGGATCTAGACTAGTGCAACTAGTGCTGTGGCACTAGTTAAAATTTTAAATCATAAAAATTACTTAATAAAGAAAATAATAACATGTGAAAAGAGTGGTGTTTTTTGTCATTATTTACCTTAAAATTATATATTTTCACTCATTTAAATCTTCAGATTCGGGCATTTTAAGCCGTTTTGGGGCGATTTTTTTGTAAAAAAGTAAAAATTCGCTTGCATTTTTTTGAGACTCTGAGTAAAATTCTGGAAGCTAGCGTTCTACAATACGTTAGCAATAGTTGAGGCCAGGACCAACAAAATTGAGCACTAGCTTTGCCTAACAACGACGTTGAGCACTAGTTGGTGCACTACCGAGCTCTCGTTTCTGATTGGCTCAGCACTAGCCCCAAGGACCTCTCTTCTAGCCCTGAGCGTTCTTCTTCTTAGCATTTTGAATGCTAACGAGAACAACGAAAGTTAATAAAAAAACTATGGCGAGAATAGAGAATGTTCCACGCGGACAACCTATATGTCAAAAAGGAGGCTTGCTCTCCTTTTGACATAGGTGTTGTTCATAACAAAGTTAGTTCCTTTTCAGCTCAGCAGAAGAAAGAGTTCATCGAGAATGTATGGAGCCCGCAGAGCGATGCTCACTTTGAATTCCCGAAGACAATGGAGAGCAACAGAACAACTAGAAAGTTTAATCAATATTGGTTAGAACAGTTTCCTTGGCTAACTTATTCTAAATACCTGGATGGAGCGTTTTGTTTGCCCTGTGTTTTTTTTGCGAAGGAAGGTGGTCGAGTTGATAAGTTCGTCAAGTCGCCTCTCACTTTCTGGACAATCGCCTTGGGATGTTTTCACAGTCATTCGAACGGAAAATGTGAAACGCATAATTCATCAGTTATATTATTTAATAATTTTCGTCGAACAATGAACCGAGAAACCGTGCCAATCGATCAACAACTGAACGTATTCCGGCAGCAGATTGCAAAAAATAGAGAAATTATGAAGGTCATTGTTAGAGGACGCCGTGACGACGATCCGACAAACGAAGCTCTTCAAGGTAATTTTCAAGCTTTGTTGTCGTTTCGAATTGACAGTGGAGATCGAGTCTTACAAGAACATCTAGGGACAGCAGCAAGAAACGCGACCTACATCTAAAAAACAATTCAAAATGAAATGATTTTAACGGCTGGGAAATATATTACCAACAAACTGTCGCAAGAGATCAAAGAAAGCAGGTAAGGCAAATAATTTTTTTAATTCCGTATTTGTTTTCCCGCTATGAAAGTTTTGAATTGAAAACTGACAAAAACTTTTAAGAGTTAACAAGTCGAGATCAGCTCAATTAGTTGTTACTGTAGTTAATTGCAAGTCTTAATTTAAGTATTTTGCCCTTTGGCTTTGTTGTAGAATTATATGACAAATTCAAATTAGTAAATAATTACAGTTGTTGTCAAGCATCATAACTTATTTGCCTTTGTTGTTTTGAATAGCTGTCAAGTGACTATTTGTATTTAATTATATATGCTACTAACAGTAACTGAATCAGATATTGAATAGGGAACTAAAAACAATAATTTTTGTTACAGATACTTTTCAATTTTAGCGTACGAAGCTGTGGATATATATCAAATAAAGAAAATCTTTCGATGGTGATCAGGTTCATTGATTCAACAAAAACAATTCGAGAGGAGTTTGTGGGGTTTTATGTGTGCGAAATAGGTACGGCCGGAGCAGCGATCAAAGAACATATAGTGAAGGCCATTACGGATTTAGGATTAAATATGGATGACTGTCGCGGACAGTAATACGATGGTGCAGGAAATATGGCTGGTGATTAAATGGAGTTTTTCTCGTATCAAACAAACACACGAGAAAGCAATTTTCGTACCCTGTATGAACCATCGTCTTAATCTCTGTAATATAATTTAGTTTATTCAGTCATAAATAGGCTGAATTTCAGGGAGAAAGATAGAGGAAAAGTATGGAAAGAGCAAATGGAAAGAATTATGAATGAAGAAAATGAATGGGATCAGAATGTGAAGGCAGAACTGGTGGAAGGCCCAGTTGAGAGAGTTAGTCGGGAAGAAGTGGTGAAGGCGATAAGGGAAATGAAAGTGGGAAAGGCTGATGGACCCTCCGAAGTAAGTGTTGAAATGATAGCGGCGAGTGGGGAGATTGGGATTGGTGTGATGGTGGAGCTGTGTCAAGGTGTTTT
>JANCMA020320564.1:0-11879 GCA_024336925.2 Zoanthus solanderi | reverse complement strand
ACAATCCAAATACATATTGTCGTCTCTGTCTTGCTTCAGGCATGTACAAATTTGCTTTTAAGCAAAAGGCTTTTAAGGTAATCCATCTAACCTTCCACTCCTAAAACAGCGTTAGCTAATAATTAAATCCTTTTTACGGGACAAGTGGTCCACTGAATCGGTCTAGCAGAACATTATTAAAGAATTTAGCTACTTTTTAGATTAAATTAGCTTAGTAATTTGTTCATAAATGAAAAATTTCAGCTAGTATGTTTTTCGAAAACGCCCGACTTTTTGTCCCAATTTTGACTTTGTAAAACATTTCGTTAACCGTGCATTTTGATAGTATCGATTTTTTAGTTCGCCACTTTATTGCAATGACTTGTTATAGTTTTAGATCAAATGTGATATTGTACTTGATATACTCTTATTTCAGTAATGTTTAAGTAAGTAAATACATTTTGAAAACAGCCTAGAGATGTCAAGTTCTGAAAGTGCGTGACCTGTTGGTTTAGCACCGGTTTTGACGTTTTTAAAATATGCACGGTCTCTTTGAGCTTAATGGCATATTGTGTAGCTCTATTTGTTATTTGAAAACACTCACTTGTGCCGGCATCTCCACTTTCAGGTGATTTGGCTTGTACATATGTGAGGACTTGTCACCTTTTCTTTGTTTTAGATCTACTATAAATAATTTGTTAACTCGGTTTATTACCACACTGACTATGAGAGTTGTCCCTCGAAACATGTTTGTTCAATAAAAATAAATGTGGAGCTCAAAATCAAGAGTGTCGTCTTAAAACTATACAGATATATAAGCAATTCTAAAACATACACATTTGCCATTTTATTTAATAGAATGGACGTTTCAACATAATCATCAACGAGGGAGTCCTAAAGTTTGGCTCCAAACCTAGCACAAGGCTCTTGAATTTGATCTAATCTCGAAGTTCTTACAAAATCGAGTTTCGTAGTCATGTTGATCATCAGCTTGGATAAAACGAATATATATGATAGAGACTTCGCAATTATTATGGATGAGACTGACTCAACATACGTAATAAGTACTAGTTAAAGGGAAGCTGAATTCCAAAATTGTTTTAGGTATGTTGAGGTGTCTATATTTGAGATTTTGATAAGTAGATTTCAGAGCGATTCACTGATTTGTATTTTCGAGGTCTAGCAAAACCTTCAATCGGGCGCCATATTGCACTTTTATGGAACGGCTCAGAATAGTTGCCTGTGGCTTCAAAATGTCAAATCGAAAGTTCGGACTGTGTTTATTGTAAAATTCTTAAGGAAATCATCAAACACACAACAATTTTATGTTTTACAGACATGTTTCGACACATCTAGTGTCATCTTCAGTGTTACGAAAGAATGAATATTGCTCAGTATTAGTACTGAAATAGATGGAATAAAATTACAATGACAATAGTGATTGAAGCAGAGACAAATAAAGGAATTATAAAGATAGTTTTAAATGTGTTTAACTTGTGGATTGAGAAAAGGCTTTTCAAATTTAATGTACTTATATTGAGCAATATTTTTTTTTTGTAACACTGAAGATGTTAAGTACAGTACTTTAATTTCTTTTGATCCCTAGTCCTAATGTTATTCCTCGGTCCGTGTTTTATACATTAAGTATAAAAAAGTTGACGAACAACGATAATAAATTTTAATGACCATACTTCGAGCGACCACAGCGATCTTCATCAAGGAAAAATCTAATATTTCATTTGTTTGTTTTAATATATTTATGATTTGTTATACTTCCATAAACTGAGTACTAAAGGTGAAGAAAAAAGAAGAAACTAATATCTTTTTCGGAGGACTGGGGACAGTAAAGCTTGTTGATACACAGGCAGCCCCAGCTATCTTTGTATTAGGACAATCAGAGTGCTGATTGTAAGTCTTTATCGCAAGTAATGTGCTGTTTTAAAATCATGAAAATTCTACAAATAGCTTACGAGCTATTAAAAATCGAACGCACTTCACTGACCTATGATTAGTTCTAGTTTTAATTTAGAATTTAAGAAACAATTTTTTGCATTTATAGAGTACTTTTAACGATTGAGAAACAAAATGGCATGATAAGTGGTGGCTTTTGATATATTTTGGTTTTGTTCAAGATATCAGATTTTTTATTTTTTTGAAAGGCTGTTTGAAGGAAGACAATTTGCTAGAGCCTTAAAGTAAATGTGTATTTACTTCTCTAAACTTTATGTAACTTATGGAATTACCTCTCGAACCCTTGAACTGCTACTCAAATTAAATTCAAAGCCAAAGACATTAAATGTCCGTAACTAAGATACAACGTTCAACTACATGAATGCTTTAGTAAATAAAACCTCGGGGGAAAATTAGAGAATAGTTTTTCAAGTGATTACAATAAGTGCCAGTGCAATAGACAATCACTAACAAGTGACGATAGAATTTCTGTTGGGTCAGGCTTCTTTGAAGAATGTAACTTATTTCAGAAGCACAACATCGCGTTTATAAAATATCCCGTTGAAAACTCCTTGTGGCTTCGGTTGTGATTCCATTTGAAATAATAACACCAATTTCTACTCTGATATATTCAAAGGTGAGTTAACAAACATCAGTAACAAAGAGTTTATTAAGCCTGCTGTAATTCCATGTCGCAGGTAGCTCAACTCAGACCTAAGCCGATTTTTCAGTGTTTGTTTTTCGTTTTGTTTTTTCTGGTTAAGAAAGCTTTCCGAACGTATGTAAAATAAAGAAAAAAAAAAGAAAAAAAAAAACACGTTATCAGCCAATGAATAAGCCCTTAAGTGTATATATAAGGCAAGCCGGAGGGATGTTTTTACTAAATAAACTAAATTTGATCAATATTCATAAACAGTCTAAATTTCAGATTAAGGTAAAATAATGCGAATAAGCACCCTTGGCCTTGTTATTCTAATAAAATTGCATGTATATTTTTTAAAAAATACGATAAATCTTTACTTAATTAACATGCAACTGTTGTTCAGCACATCGCCAATATTCAAACTGCAAAGAAACGTAATTCTAACCACAACCTTTGGCCTAACTTGTGATATATTCTGCAATTATAATGATAGTCAATACAATAGGCAATATGCATAATAATGCCGGTTTTAGTACGAAATTTTGGCAAAACAACTGGGCTGGGTTGTTCAAAGGTGAGTTAAATTTAACACTGGTTACATATTAATTACAACAGCAATTGCTTAAAAAAAGATTATAGTTCTTATAAAACACTGCTCAAATTTTCTAAGGAAAAAAAACTTTATAATCCCAAATTTACAGATCAAATCCGTGTCTTTAAGGTTGGAAACAAAATTAAACATGAAGATGTTTGCCAAATTGAAAACGTCGGTAAACCATTTGAACACAAAGTTGGTTGCCCGTTGCACCCTATTTATGTTCTCCACATTTTAAAATATGTATAACTATGATCTTAAGCCTCTTATCTTGTTGACATACTTCGTCCAATTTCCACCAACCAGTACACTACTAATAGTTCTTTCAGTTTTGACTAAACAGCACAGATAAGACCGGTGGATTAATGTATTCTTTCGATGTTAGTTCATTCGTTACAAATGTTCCACTCGACGAAACGATTCAAATCTGCCTAGACAAGTTGTATTCACTTCCTAAACCTCCTACTCAGTTTACCCAACGTTGTTTTGAAGAAGTTGTTAGAATTTGCAACTAAAAAAAGCCATGGCAAGTACTACGACCAAATTGATGGTGTTGCAATGGGTTCACCGTTAGGCCCTGTTTTAGCAAGTTACATCTTCGTGTAATTTTGAAGAAAAACGGGTAATGACCGGAAATATTCGTCCGTCAATATGGTTTAGATATGTCGATGACACATTTACAATTTTTGAATTCGAAGTGAAGATAACAACGAAATTCCCTTACTTGATATCCTTGTAAAACACTCTCAAAACGGGAAACACACTACATCCAATTGAGAATAATAAATTCTGCGTTCATTGGTGTAAAAATTATGTCTGTAGCTGTTGTAGTTGCTGAGATAAAACTGTCCGAGCAACTAACAACAGTTCAAACAAATTCCATCTTAGTGTGACAGGACTCCATTTATCGCGCACTTCCGCTACGCTGCTATACAGTTAATGTAAAATAAAATTTTTTATCTTCAAATTACAGCTTTAAAAAGCCTCAGTGCCTCGAGAATAATAAATTTTGTTTTCATTTGTGTAAAAATTATGTCTGTAGGTGTTGTAGTTGTTGAGATAAAACCGTCCGAGCAACTGACAACAATTTTAGCAAAATGCCATCTCTCTCTCACGGATAGGTAATCTCCAGAAGTTCAGATTACTTCGGTACCAGTTTTCCTGTGTTAGTTTATTGGACGCGCTAGTGCCCAGTCTCCGAATAAGCGCAAATGCGCTTATCGACTGCAACACGATCTCCCGTCAAGATTTCTAACTATCGTAAAATTGTAATCCCCTTTAGATTAACAATTATAATAAACCCAATGATACGTGCCCCAAATATGGATAACAACAAGAATTTACCCAACTCCAAATATGGAAAGCCAAGTATAACTTGGGATGCTTGCGTCAACCTCCTTCCCACGGCTTTTCCATATGTTATGGGCGGGAAAACCCTGGGAACAAGTTTGGAATACTCATCGGAAATTTCAAATAAAACCCACAAACTAATGTCCCAAGTTTTTTTCAATCCCTAAAAAAGATCATATTGCTGATACAGACAAATGGAAAATATAATTTTAGCAGAGTAATTGGTTAATCTTTAATCTTATAATTTAACACTGTTCTTTTAATTTTAATTTTATATCTTTAGCACTGCTCAAATTTTCTAAGGAAAAAAACTTTATATTTAACTTATAAAAGCCACTTCCTGAATATGGTAGTCAATTGGTTTGTTTCTCCGAAAGACGCGTCGTTTTTAGCCATTTCTCTAACAAGAATATTAAACCAATTTATCTTTTTCTGTTAGTTTTTGGTCTTTTTGGCTCAAAGTATACTAATTTATAGCGGAATAACCCTCAGGTCGTGATCGGGTTAAGAATAAAATGCAAAATAAGAATTAGCTTAGACTGACCGTACGACTGTTAACTACCTAAATTGTATTTTAAAGCTTGAGAACACAGGCAGCCCCAGCTATCCTTGTATAGGAACGGACTTACAATCAGACCGCTGATTTTAAGACGTCTTTATTGTAAGAAATGTTCCTTTTTCAAATCGGGAAAATTCTTTTGAAACTAAGTAGCAGAGTTAATGTTTCTGTACTTCAGTTGAAGATTTTTTATCATCTTCTAACGAGCTATTAAAAATCTATGATTAGTTCTAGCTGAATAATTTATGAATATCTCTTTTTAAACAGCTAATTCTGGTTTTCCAAGCATTGTAGGTCAATTAATCTTAAGTACTCGAGTCTCGCGCTTGTCTCTATAATTTGCCGGTGTGTCGGTCTGTGCAGATTGTTTGACGGTTTGTCACTAATGTGTGTGGCGTGATTCGCGTTGTCTCGGTCATGTGCTGGCCTGGGACAGCAATTTGTAGATCACACTGCCAACCGCATGCTTAACGTGTTGGTTTAAGTTAAAAATAATTTTGGAATTACCATAACCGATGACATTTTTGACATCGTGTCAACTTTACATAACCTATAAAATCATATATACAACACTGAGACAATACCATGACATTCAATATTCAAAAACAACGCTGTTCATTGTGAAAATTTATGATAATTTAATTTTATCATATTAATGATAATTTATTTTTATTTTTTTCAAAATGTTTAAAACAAGAAAAGCGATATTGCACAGAGAACAAATTATAGATTAAGTTATTGTAAAGTTAAGGAGAGTCAAAATGGGAAAATTGTTGCAAATAATCGCAATGGAAAGTATTTAATATACTCCAACTCAAAAAGAAGTCTGAGAAAAACTTTGGCCACACCTCGATAAGGTAAAACCAGAATCAACTTCGTCCAGAATTTTCTTAAAAGTGCTTATGAATATATTTTAAAATGTCACAAAGCAATTTAATACAACTGAACGATCATATGATGGCGTGTGGTAGCACAAAATATGATCTTGAGAAGAGTGATACCAATATCTAAAAGAGCGAAAAATTGTCCAACACGATTATTATTAGTGCGAAACATCACGCTTAACTGACGTAACTTGAAAACTTAACGTTGAATTATTTTATCGCTTACGTTTCGAGCAATCAGTAGCCATTCACTTTGACCATTAAATTGATGTTAGCTTTCGACGCACTTCAAACGTTTTCAGCAAACATTCATATAATCAGTATAATGCTTTTGAAAAATACAAAATTCAGATCAACATAAAAACAGTGCCAGTGCCAATAAGGTTTATTTATATTGCAAGAGTTTGTATATACCGACTAAATCGAAGTGCAGTCGTAGAGAAGGACGAGTTTTCTGTAGATGATCAATGCCTGGTTACTTCATTGTTTGTCTGCTATAAATTTATCAGGTGTTTTCCAGACCTCGTTTGATTAATTTACTAAAACCATCGGCTATTCACTAATAGTCGGCGGTGCAAGTGAAACACCAGTTGTCGAAGGAAATAGGTGCAGCTGGGAAATTAGTGGTGAGAATTAGTCACATGCAGGTTCCGGCATTTTTAGATTATTTTTGACTGATGTAAGCATTGTATTTCCGTTTTTGAGGTGGTAATAGTAAGGGTATTGTTCACGGTTTTCTTCATTATTGCATTGTCTGTATTTCTCTCCGCGAGACACAACTCTCAAAATGCAAATTTGACAAACAAATTTGCACAATTCCTTGATTTCCAGCTAAAAAATACTTTATTTATTAGTGTTCGCGTAAGCATACAGATTATCCATCTAGACCAATTTGATTTACTTGCTTTGTTCGGTGTAAAAAAAGATTGACTAGGTTATTATTAATACGGAATGAATTTTAAAAACTAAATCAAAATGACAATTTGACAATTATTCACTATTATTACATGCAATCAGTATAAGTCTGAAAGCTCTTAAAGCAATTTTTTTCACTAGGATTTTCGTTTTAGCAATTAAATTCTAAACACAAACTGATTACAAATGCAGAATTAAATCAACGTTTTGGACTTAGACTTAGAGCGTTGCTTAGTTTTTGGAGATAGTAGCTTAAATTATTATTCTGCTTTGAATTATTTCTTTATAGAATATCTAAATATATAGAAAGCGATGTGTTATTTATTCCGTTTAAAAAATTCTCCTTTGAATATCCAACTTTAAACTGCCCTTAGTAGAAATGTATTATTTTTATTTTAAGAAATAAAAATAGCCAGTTTGATCCAAGAGTCATCTCTCGAAGACAAGAGGAAAAGGCTAGAATATACGGCTTTTATAATCTATCTTTGGTTTTTAAATATCGTTCCAGCTGGCGCGCTAAAATAAACTTTAAGAAAATGAAAGAAATTATTTCAGAAAGAAAGGATTCAATATTGTTCACAAAAAAGATCATTTTCGTATTTTGAATCGTAGTTTCAAATATGTATTTCGTCATTTCAAACTGGTTTGAGAACTGAGCATGTAAGGTTTGTCATTCCTCTGTCCTGGTCTTTTTGACTAAATAGAAAAAAGTCAAAAAATTTTATCAAATAACATAATTTTTTTAGAAACGGCTAAAATTTGAACAGCATTGGGCTAATTCAATTTATTTTATGTGTATATATTTATAATTAAAAGCTGTTCTTGCAAGTTTCATAGCAGGAAAGCCGTACAACCCCTCAGCAAAGAATTAGTATGAGTGGTTCTGATTGGTTCATTTTGAAAGCTCTCTTCTGATTGGATGAGCAATTTAGCTCTTATTGCTTGTAGTTTTCCCGGTTTCGAGCCATTGCATAAGTCTGTTTTCGAAACAATATCAAAGTATAACCCTAGCTTGTTTTTTTAATTTCCGGTTGCAGATTTTTTTCACAGTTAATGGAACAATGGTAGATGGTTGTTTAGTAGATGAGCTTTTCCGTTCACGTCTTTGATTGAGGCGCAAACACAGCTTTTAGCATTTCCGGGAACTTGAAGAACACAGACACAGAGCGAGTTCAACGACACAGAGCGATTAATTTAAGAGGGCGCAAAGTACTCAGAGCCGTACAAACGAGGCTTTATGGTTAAAGACGAAATGGCGAGGTAGCAAAAGTGTTAATGGTTGCTATTTGCTTCATATTTATTTCCTTTGAACGCATCGAGGAGTCTCACTGGTGCATTTCATTTAGTGGGCAAATGTGTTCTCTCAAACCGTTGATACTTCGGGGATTTGTTTGACACCAATGGTGAATATTGAAAAGCGAAGATGTTGCACAGTCTTTCTTAATTTGAGACACTGTGAATAACGAGGGGGGTCTTGTCAAAGTACAAGGAAATGTCTTCAATCAAAGTTGCGGTTCGAGTTCGTCCACTGAATAAAAGGTAGAGAATCAAAAACCGTTTCCAAGTAGTAGCTTTGTCTTTATAATAGATACCGAGTTTGTTGAATCTAAAACAGTAAATGTGTGAAATGTATTTCATTCATAGGGAGCAAGATCTGGGATCGAAATGTATTATCGAGATGAATGGCCAGAAGACTACCATCACGAATACAAAGGTAGGTCAACATGAGAGTGGCGATAAAAATAATTCAGTTATTTTACCATATTAATTTAGTCTACTTTAAAACAGATATAAATTTTACGTATTCATTTTGCTTTTAGCGAGAAAATTGTTTTGTTATTCCATTCTTGATATGAAATCTTCGATAAGTTTAGTTTGTATGTTGAGGTTTTGGAAGATTTCTGTTTTGTGTGGTTCGCAGTTGAAACTGCGATACTATTTCTCGATTTGCACTTTTAGATTTCCTGAAAACTTTTTATATTCATAGAATTTCGTAACCTTGCAGAAGGTTTAATTTAGAAACTGACTTTCATATAGAAAATATCGAGTTTATGGTATATAAAATAGTTTTCGAGGGTGTTAATTTTGAGCGTATAATAACGCCGTTGTATTTATTTTTAGAATATATCGGACCAGCACACATGTTATTAAAAATAAAGCAAAGAAGCTTTGATGCAAAAAGCACGAATTGTTCAACGAGAAAAGAGAAGGGTAGTTGTGTTTTTCTCTTTCTTGTTTTTGTATTACAGAACTATTCAATTAAAATATTCGGACAAATATTCTCATTTTTGTTTCAATTGCCGAGCGTGTTTATTTTGACATCCGATCAAACTGTAACAAGAATAACCTATCATGTTTAGTTTTAATCACGACTGTTCTCCCATCCTGTTATATTTTTATATTTGAACAAATTTATGTGCAGTTCTTGCAAATTTTAAATGAATCTATCTCTGAGATGTTAGGAGCTTAGATGCATATCTTTGAAAACCAAATTTTTTTTTCGGAATTAGGTCAAATGTCAATCACATGTTCTTTGACTTAGTACGAGTTTGGCCTCCGGATGTTTTTTTTCCACGGTAAACGGACTTTGAGTTTACATAACACAATATTTTTAAATTCAAAGTAAGTTTTAAACAAAAAGGTTGTCTGACCGTGAAACAGTGACATTGTTGTCAAACCACATAAATGTAAAAAATTCTACTTTAAGATATTTAAATTTACTTTGTCTAAGGTTGAAGTAGGTTGAATATATTAAAACAATTTATTTAAAAGTCCAGTCGATTCCTTCAATAACAATTTCATGACGTTTGAGCATTAGCAATTGAACTGTCTTTCTAGACACCTCTAGAATATTATCCTAGAACAATCAAATTTTCCGTAGTATTTTTTTGGCCATTTGTTACATTTTTACCAGTATTTTTAGTTTTAAGGTTTCTTTCTCTTTTTTAAAAAACTCTATAATTTTTCCTTTTATGCCCCTTCTTCTAATACTGACAAAGAGTCCTAATTGGCACTTTTAGTGAAATCATGAAAAAATTGACAGATTTCCACTCATTACCAATGCCATTGCCATAGGGAATGTTTGAACTCTGTCAGAACAACTCATACTGTAAATATGTTTTTGCCCTTGTGAAGGGCTAACTTTAAAGGCAGGTACACACGAGGGAGCTTGCTCCTGCAACATGCTCCCGGAGCAAAGCTCCCTCGTCTGTACCAACGATTTCATGCGAAAAAATGGTCGGGCAACAAAATTTTTGCTCCCGGGTTTTGCTCCATTGAATCAAACTGGTTAAATATAAGGGAGCAAGCTCCAGGAGAAAATCTGTTGCGGGAGCGTGTTGCTGGAGCAAGCTCCCTCGTGTGTATCGGCCTTTTAAGTTGGTTCCGTGCCGTATATGCGGCAAAACAAAAGCGCGCGCGGTTGGTTAACCCAGGTAGTGACATAAGCCTGGGTACGAGGATTTTTTCAAGAGGATCACGCTCAACCAAGAGGCATTGCGCACTTTTGTTGTTGTTGACATCCGGGGTCTTCGAAAGAATTGTGACAAAGTGTCAAAAGCATGTGCGTTGTGTGCAGAAGTTGGATGACAGCACTGGAAGTTGTGGAAGTTTTCTTAACGGAGAAATTCCTGTTAATCGCTACGGATCCCCTATGGCTTCTGAAGGTTTTTCAAAGAATGGCAATATAGCGGGAATTGCTAGACAACGTCAGAAAGTGGTAAGTTTTCGTAAAAACCTACGCTTCGGCGGTGTGAATTTATTCGAACTCTTCTATCAAAAGTCAATCTTCAGTCTTCATATGTGTAAAGCAAATTTTAAAATATTTTGTCATCTTGTTATTATTACAGACCTTTCAATGCAAAACTACTTGCTCTCGGAAAACAGGTTTGATATCGCGGTTGCGTTTATCGAGATGCTGGTTAGAAGTAAAGTGTTGCTTGCAAATGCTGTAGCACGACAAAGCCTTGCAAGAATATAGACAAGGAAATGACCATTGTAGTAAGCCTTCATAGCCTAGATCGAGTTCGTTTAAAAGGCATCAACGAGCTCTAGAAAAGAAAAGGGATGTGTCCAGGTAGGACTTGGTTTGCTTATTAATTTAGTTATTCTGACAAAAAATAGTAGAAGCCGGCTGACACGAACTTTATACCTGTAATTGATGATTTTCTCATTCCACTCATCGATTTCCAGACACTAGTATTTCAAAATAAGTAACACTGCCTGCTAGATGATCTATATTATTATTTTATGATTAGATCAGTCTAAATAATCTTCTTGTTCTTACGGCGAGGGCGCAGTGAAAACACAGTGTAGCTCAGATTTATCTTAGGTTTGACTTTTGACATCTTTCTCATTTCAAAAGGGTGCTAGTTAATTTTGATGCGGTGCGTTCTCTGGATCTATCACCGTAAAAGTTTAAACACGTAGTTTTTGACTATCAACTATTTTTGCACAAAACTCGAACCGCTACAATGAAAAAAGCAGCAAACAGTATTATGTTTGATTGTACATTTGTTAAAAATCGAACCAACTGGGCCGCATAAATAAAGTGGATTTCGCTTCATATCAGATCAGCTTCATTGAACAACAGGCAAAAACTGACAGGGAATAAATCATTGAAATATAAAAAAATTTTTAGGAAATAAATAGAACGGCCTTTGCTTTGAGATTGCAATGATATAGCTGAATTGTTGAAGACACAACGAAATATATAGCCCAATTTCTGTATTACAGAAAATGGCGCTGACGAAGTATTCTCCCGCAAAGCCTCATGGTTGAGCGTGGTCCTTTAATTTTTACGTCATTAACCCATTGGTTTACGGAAACTTTTGCGATTTTGAAGGATTTTTGTATAAAAACAATCAATAGGCTTTCTCTAATCCATATTCGGCATTGCTATAGAAACATCCCACGTTGTGTAGTCCCGAGGGATTGTGTTTTCAGTTGATGAGGCGATGGCGTCGTTGAAGTGTCTTGTCGCTGCTGTAGCTGCCGGTAAAAGTG
>JANCMA020320460.1:0-11882 GCA_024336925.2 Zoanthus solanderi | reverse complement strand
ATTTCATGGGCGGAATAAAATCACGTATTACTATTAATATTTTTTTATAGAACGAATAAAATCACCCCTAATATTTTTTTTGTTAAAATATAACAAAAATAAGGGAATAAAAAAAACGAGGGAAGAAACATAAAAGAAGAAAAAAAGTAAGAGGAGGGAAAAAAGAGAAAAATAAGGTAAGCCACCCCGTTTGGAACCGGCGACCTAACGATCGCGAGGCATGCCTATTGCGCTACATAAGACACTGCAACAGAATGTTATATTATATATGAAGTAGCGTGTACGAGTTTACTCATACGGACGGACAGACAGACAGACGGAAGGACAGACACGGGTCGTGACATAGTGGCTTCTGCTATGAAGCAGATAGCCACAAAAAGGGGTTTAAAACATCAGCAGAGGTAGAAAGAACAGCCATAGACAGAGAAAGATGAAAAGAAATAATAAATGGCCCTATACTTCAAATGGGAGTGAAGAATCTACTTAACTTGAGGCTAGTAAACTAAAAGATCATCAGTTGCCCCGTATCCAACATGGCGACCCAGTCGCCAGATATTTGGGCTTAAAGCGAGGACAGGTCAGTGTTTTATTCCTTACTGTTGTACGTGCGTAGTTGTCAAAGATTTAAAGATCTCTGCATTCCAGCTTTAAGATTCTAGATTCAATCTCTGACTCTATCGAGTCAGTAACATTTGTATAATGTAAATAAATTTTAATATAAATTTGTAACATTTGCATAACGTATATAAATTTTGATATAAATTTGTAACATTTGTATAAAATATATAAATTTGTAACATTTGTATAATGTATATAAATATACATCTGTAACATTTCTATAATGTATTTATATAAATTTTAATATACTTTCATGTCATTTCATTAATTCTATGCGTACCCAAATTTACGGTGTTCAACTTATCCATAGAGAAAATAATGCCTTAGGATCCCTGCAGTTACCTGATACTGTACATTAAATTAACTGGCTGCGTTTCCAGCGTGGTTAGTCCTTGTAGTGTAGTGGTTAACACATCTAACTAGTAAACTGAAGATGTGGGGTTCGATTCCCGCCAAGGGCTTAAAAATTGTTTTCTCTTCTTTCATTCTATGTATATACACCAAACGCATTTAATATACTTTCATATTCCTCATGAACAGCCATTACGAAATGAAAAAAAAAAAATTGAATAGGACACGAAGAATAGGGGATCATGGAAGCCACTCATAGTAAATTACACCTCACCTGGAGTTCATCATTGTCCAGAAGTTCTCGACTTTTTCTTTGAAGAAATACAGCTCTTGATTCTTCTCGTAATTTTTGTAGAAGCACTTCATCTTCAGAAGGTAGCTTTAAAACAAGATTCAAATCAAAAACAATTAACAGTCTCTGTTCTAAACTACAGTAACTGCTACATAAAATACAATAAATGTAATTGTTATTGGAACATTTCTACAACTATATAATATTGTATATTTTGGGCGAGTATAAAATATTTATTAGAAATAATTATTCACACAATATAACTGTAACAAGCCAGATAAACCAATTGATGCATAATACATTATTACTGCAGTATAATTGAGCTGAGTGGTCTATGGAAGATTGTCAGTCATTTCACCCCAGAGTTATTTCACCCCAGAGTTATTTCACCCCAGAGTTATTTCACCCCAGAGTTATTTCACTCCAGGTCATTTCGTACCACTTCTTAGGTCATTTAACCCAAAATCTTTGGTCGTTTCATACCATGCCCACGTTATTTCACCCCTACTTTATAAATCCACATTTCTGACATAGAAAAGTTGTTTTAAAATGTTCTTTACTAGCTTCTTAAACTATTATCATGCAGGTAAAGATTGCAGGAAGTCTTTTGGCCACAAACTTGAATAATTACATCGGCAATACAGCTTAACTTTGTGTTCGTTCTCTTCCCACAAATAAAAAACGAGTGTGATTTGAGATTTTGGAAAATTAACTTGTTACGAAAGAAAACTCGTTTAAAAACTAATTTGAGGTTACAGTTGTGCTTATAAAAGCAACTGATCTAAGAAGTGGTGCGAAACAACCTGGACTGTTCAAAACAACCATGAGGCAAAATGACTGGGTTTTGACTTATCCCACTTATTTAAAATCAATCCTCAAAACTAAGAAGAAAATTGTCAGAATAATAACTATTTTTGAACACAAAGCTCCTAGTGAACCTCTTTTCAAGTCACTTTCCATATTAAATTTTCTTGACATAATTAAACTGCAGATTCTCAGTTTTATTTTCCAATGGATTCATCACTTGACTCCAGCTAACTTCGTGAATTATTTATTTTTCAGTTTGCTTCATCAGTGCACCCATATTCAACCCATCAAGTATCAAATAAAAATATGTATATAAAGTCTGTAAATAGCACTCAATATGGATTTCGCTCCATTCAATTTACTGGACCATCTCTCTGGAACTCTCTACCACTAGCTAACTTGAAAAATTGTCCCTCTGTTGCTACTTTCCATAATTATAAAACTTAAGTACTATTATATTGATACTTACTCATACTGTTACTCTTGCTGATAATTCACATATTAAATGTATTACGATTTTATCCCAACCTCAGATTAATTACAATTGTTTTTATTTTCTACAGTATGTTAATATTTCCAGGTCCGATCCTCTTGATTAGCCAGAAAGCTATTAGGATGACTGCAACTCAATACATTCAATTTTATAACTATAATCATTGTTTGTATTTATATTTAAATTTACATATGTTTATTGACATTTTTTTTATCTTGTATTTATTTATTAATATCCTTACTCTATTTATGAAATTCTACTGTAAAAATTGTAAATATTTCAGTTGAAATGATGAAATGATGATGATGAAATAAATCTGAAATCTGAAAAAATCTGAAAATCTGCAACCCTGTGGAGCTGGTGCTTACATCTCTGGTTTCTGTAGTGTTAAGCAGATGAGAGTCTGACTCCCCCTGGATGGGACACTAATCCATCGCAGGTTAGCTCCCAGCAGTACCAGCTCTGGTACTCATTTACCTACTCCGGAAGGACGGAAAGATGAGTTAGCTTAGGCAGAAAAGAAGGTCACACAAATGTTAGGGACCCTGTGGTTAGAAGGCAGAGATCTTAACAACTGTACCAACTATGCCCATCCCAACTCCCATCCTTAGAATCATCTATAGCTAGAACATATCAGCTCCCTCGCTCTGCAGGCTAAATACCAATAAACAGTGTATGATCTTCATCTTTGCCAAAGCTGAAGTACTCAGCTATCCATCCTTATGTTAAACTACTGCAGCAATTTTTTCTCTTTCCTTAATTGGGGGCAGATGAGGCTCCTTACCCCTGTTGAAGGCAACTCATATAGAAGATGGATACTCTGATATAAACCCCCCACAATCTGTGGGTATGGGCAGAGAGAGCCCTTTAGCCTTGGTTGGTGATCTCTGTAGTAAAGGTGCCATGATAAATATACTTGGCTTCTGTGCTGTTGGCAGTCTGGTGTCAGGAAGGGCATCCAGCCTGTAACACTATAGCTTCAATTTACTCTTGATGGCAATTCCTATCTTATGAGGTATGCAATAAAAATACTAGCCACTTCTAGAAATAGTGTCCAATACAAGGAATTCACAAGACTCTTACCTTCCCAACAGTACTGAAATCAGAGCTAATGCTAGTCCAGCAAGTCACTGGACTTGAAAGGGGGTTTTGCTTTGACTACTTAATAATATTATAGTAATAATAATTCTTTATATACATACCTTGTAGTAGAATCTTGGAATTTCATAATTCTTTTCTTTTCCCTTGGCAGAAGCTCCTTTATACTTGTTATAACATTCAGTGAAAAGTTCAGTTTCACTTTTAGAACTCTCAGCCCCTCCTATCTCTCCAGCTGGAAATACAAAATACATATGAAAAAGGGTACATGCACAAAAATATTACTATTAGTCTGCAGTTTTTAGTACAGGTGGGAAACGACTAAGTTAGTTAATTATAGAAAGTTTAGATTAGGAACCTCTTTTTCTTCCAAGGTAATTAAAATGGCCAACATGTTTGTCTTTTTATTGTCTATGTTTGATTCATCAAGAAGAAGGAAGCTAGTCCAATTTAATGTAAGTTTACGAAAAGAAACTATAAAGCATCGAGGTTTCGACAAATTAATAAAATGTCTTTCAAACGAATTTAACATACAATGGTGTTAAATCGTACATAACTTACTTGCTTTACACTCCTCTTCTTTTCTTTTATTATACTGGCGCAATGAATCTGCCCAGCCCATTTTAAGATCAGAAATAACTAAAACATCTTTATTTTCGTCAACAAAAATCCCGCCATCTTGGGTGAGTGCTAACCTCTTGAGACTGGGAACAAGTAAGGCAGCAGTGCATTGTGGGTGAGGGGGATTCTGGTGAGAAGGAGACACGTTGGCAAGATGGTATTCGATTATTGTTATGGAATTTCCAGGAAATGAGGTGTCTTTTTTGAATAATGACTGAAATAAAATATGAAGGCCTTTACTTGACGAAAGAGATTCAAATTCCTTTTTAGGGAAACAGAATTTCAGTAGAAAGCTTGAAATTATCAAGATGAAGTCAGCAACCTTAGTTAGTGCAGCTCTTCAGCTTGTTGTCATCTGCAGTCTTATAGTAAAAATCTTAGCCGCTCAAGAACTTCAGAAAACACAGCATGATCCACAAGTCCAAAGACCCACGGAGAACGCTAACTCGACTCCAGTTCAAGGACAGGATGTTTGGTTCATTAGTTTGGGTTGGAATTTGATTGGCTATGCCACAATCATAATACCAGCCGCTTTTTTAATCAGGATGGTCAAGAACTCATCTTTTAACGAGAAGGAAGGTATATAATTTCGTAGTGCAAATAAAAAAAAGAAAAAAAACATAAGCTATTTTAAGTGAGCAAAAATTTTGATTGACAAAGGATATAATGCATAAAAAGGTGTTTTGCTGCTATTGAAGGTAAATAAAAATTAAAGTAGAAATTAAATAAATTTCCGGATTTTCTTGTTTCAGTTCTGCGGATAATTTCCGGGTAATATTTCCGTACTGGGGTGTACTTAATTATACATACAGTTTGTACATAAAATCACACCCATTTTCTATATATGTCCTTAATCCCAACCCTAACCCAACAGGATGCAGTTAGTTGAGAATTTTATGTATAAATTTTATGCATAATTAAATATACCCAAGTATAGAAATTTTATTAAAATCTGCTTCATAACTTATCAAAATAGGCATAATTTTCGTACTGGGGCATACTGAGTCCTATTGGGTTAGGGTTAGGATTAGCTATATAGAGAATAGGTGAGATTTTATGCATAAACTGTCTGCATAATCAAGTACACCCCAATATGGAAAATTTACCTCAAAATATTACATTTGAGTAGGGAAATTATAGAAATGAGTTGATTGCACTTGTTCATCTATGGAAAGCAACATTCTCCTCCAAACTGTGTTAATTGCATTGTGAGAAAGTTTAACAACATGTCAGATGTGGTATTTGGGGCTGAAAGAGTTAAAAGGGTTATAGGATTGCTGTTGTGATGTTTTTGTTCACCAAAGTGTTTATTAAAAGGAACTTGATGAGCACTACCCTGAAAAAACCTGAATTACTTTGGTTTACTAGCTTACTTGTACAGAAGAGTGCTGTTCAAATTAAGTAATGGATGCAAAATTAATATTGGTTCAAAAAATAATTATTAGTGTATTTATTTGCTGATTCATTAAAGACATTAAATTGCTACTTTATCTAAGTAATCAGCATGTCCTGCAATGGCAGTTTTGACCAAACATGTTTTATTGATGTGCAGCTATTTTGTAAAGCCTTGTAATTATATTTGAGGGATCTATTATTATCAACTAAAAACTTAATTTATGTACTATGTTTTCTATTAATTATGATTTGAAAGTATGGTATTGGATTTTTATAGTTTTGTTTTGATAAAAGAAAGGCAAATGGAGTGAGATGGTACGGGCTTGTGTTGAGGAGGGATGATGGGCATGTTTTGAGAAAAGCATTGGAGTTTGAACTGAAGGGCAAGAGGAAGAGAGGACAACCAAAGGAGATTTGAAAGATGCAAGTGGAAAAGGAGAGCAAGAGTGTTGGTTTGGAGAAGGAAGATGTCTTGAATCAAGCGAGATGGAGAGTGGGAGTTGGAGAGATTGCTGTCAGGGTGGGGTAAATCTGGCCACCTCCATTTATGGGGATAAAGCCAGATCAAAAATTGGATGATGATGATGAAAGGAAACATGTTATTTTGTGTGTGTGTTTCAGGTCGAGGCTGTATGTTCAGAACTATACAGATGTGTATATTTGGAAGCCCAGAAGAGAAGACAAGCTTGGAGGAAGGTCCTTATAGAACTGCTGGGTCACTTGAAAGTACTGAAACTGGGGATACAAGCATGTACCATTCATGTCTCAAACTGGTTTTCTGTGTAATTGGTCTTCAGGTAACTGTTTAACTAATACGAGAGTACTGAAACAGGAAATACATAGTAGTTATGTAATGGTTTTGAGTGGGATGCCATGGAATATGCCAATGTGTCACTTGTATTTTCCTTATACACACACGAGCCTTTAAGCAAGTGTGTATACGAAGAAAGCACAAGTGACAAGTGGCATTTCCACAGTATCTCATGAGAAAGCATTGCATAACTGATTTATCCCATGCCTTAGCAAATACAAATAATTTGTCCCCTGCATGGAGAAATAAAAACAAAAAAAAGTTGGAGTTTTTCACCAGTTTCTTGTTCACTTCCCATTTCTCTAAAACAATTTTGGCACCATTTCGATAGTCTCCCCTTCAAGTAATGGCAGGAAAGCCAGATGGAATTCTACCTGGATACTACCCAAGTGCTGGATACTACATGTAGGATACTTCAGAATATATAATGGCTTTCCTGGCCTCTGATTGGCTGTATTTTTTAAGGCATGGGATAAAAGCATGTACCATTCATCTCTCAAACTAGTTTTCTGTGTAATTAATCTTCAGGTAAATGTTGACCTAGTATGCTTGATTCCAGTGCCGCTAAATGTTTTGTTAGTTTATATCTTAGTGTGTTGTTTTTCTTATAAGATCATTATTTAGTTAATTAGTTTTCATTACTTGATTGTTATATACATGTAGCCATGGTCAATGTATTATGGTACACCTTTGAATGGTTTTGATGGACCCACTAATATTGTTCTGCATGTAATAGCCATTGCTTTAAAACTACTTTAGTTGGTAAAAGTTCTTTGGGTTTGAAATCTGTTGAAGCTACATACTCTGTTTTCTTCATAGTTGGCCAGATCATTCCATAACACTGTTCAGTCTCTCACTGCCCACATTCACTGCAAATAAATGGCTGTATCTTTAGGAAAACATTATCTATCATGTCCAATTTTCAAACATATAAAGTTTTTAAGGGTAAAAAACAGAATTTGGCTTCCTGACACCTCATTTCCTGGCATATAAGTCATCTTTCCAAGATCTAAAATCCACCTCTTCTTAAGAACATGGCAATAATAGAAGTTCCTCTGAAGGTTGCTTTTTTAATAGAACCAAAAACAGTTTTTAAGCTGTGTTTACTATCTTTCAACTTCAGTTTATTTTTTCTATTTTTTTTTTTAAGTTCAAAAATACTTTGATTAAATATTGACTTGATTGAACTTGAAATGTACAGCAATGGAGGTGGAGATTTTTTGACAAGTATTTAAATTGTCTAGACTTTGCAATGATCAAAAGCATTATAATCAACTAATCTCTTAACCCTCGTATCCTACATATTAAGGAGTTAAAAATGCTGGTTATTTTTGTTTATTGAAACTGATGCTAAATGCAGTTTCTTTGTGCTAGGTGTCTTATCTCACTTGGGGTGTTCTCCAGGAACGAGTGATGACAAAATCTTATGAAGAAGTTCAGACAGATGGTTCAATACTGGAAGTGAAGTTTAAAAACTCTCAATTTCTGGTGTTTATCAACCGAGTGCTGGCATTATCTGTTGCTGGTGTTTACATCCTGTTAACAAGACAACCACAGCACACTGCTCCATTGTACACCTATTCGTACTCGTCATTTTCTAATATCATGTCAAGTTGGTGCCAATATGAAGCCCTGAAGTTTGTCAGCTTCCCCACACAAGTTCTGTCAAAGGCTTCAAAGATGATCCCAGTGATGGTGATGGGGAAAATAGTGTCAAGAAAAACATATCCTTATTACGAATATTTTGTTGCTGTGATGCTTTCTACAGGAGTAAGCTTATTCTTGCTCTCTGCTGGAAGTTCCAGTAAGAAACATGCAGCAGAGACTACATTATCAGGGGCAATAATCCTGCTGGGCTATATGCTCTTTGACAGTTTTACCTCCAACTGGCAATCAGAGTTGTTCAAAACGTACAAGATGTCTTCCATCCAGATGATGTTTGGTACAAACATTTTTTCCAGTTTCTTTACCATGTGGTCCATGATTCAGGGTGGTAATTTCTTCTCATCAATCTCTTTCATGATTAACCATCCTCACTTTGCATATCATGCCTTGCTGCTGTCAGTTTGTTCAGCAACAGGGCAGCTGTTTATCTTCTACACAATCAAGACTTTTGGCCCAGTTGTGTTTACTATCATTATGACAACTCGACAAGTTCTTAGTATTCTGCTCTCCTGCATCATATATCAGCATCCACTCTCAGGTCAAGCAGTTGTTGGAGTTTTAATTGTATTCATAGCTTTATTTCTCAGAATTTATGCAAGATATCGTACAGCAAACAAAACAAAGGGAAGAGGTTAAACAGGGATAGAATATAAATCATTCTTATGGGGTATTATTTTACAAATAAATTATATTTAACAGATTTTCACTATAAACACAGTGAAGTGAATATTAGTTGGTGTTAAAACGTGACACTTGGAATAAAATTTCCACTTGTAAAATGATTCTCAAAATAATTTAAATACTAGTTAAAATATAATAAAATTATGTAACAGTATATGTCATAAATGGAATGCTGCGTCGGTGTTTCTACAGAAACAGTTTTACAAATGGATAAGTTCTACATTGTAGTGAAAAAAATTTATGAACTAATGTTTCGGACTGTAGTCCTTCATTGGAGTAAATGCTTGAGAGATAAATAAAGAGGTGGTTATATACTGTAGTGATGCAAAGCAAGGTAACGCAATGAGATAGGTAACTATGTAAAAAACAAAAGGAAATAAAAGGTTAGAGATGTGTAAGAAAAAAATTGTTTAAAATACAATAAGGTTCTGGGACAACAGAAGGTTCACAGAAAGTGAAGCATTCATTTATCCCATGGGGATTAAGAGTGCCTAAAACATGAATAAGTCACATTCATGTTCAAGTTCAAGTTTACTCAGGATAATTCGATTACAGATAAATTACAGCTGTCATTGTCCTGCAAATAGCTGAGGCTAATCTAGGCAGGACAATGATTTAGATTTGAAATAAAATTATTATATGTAAATTATCTCTACAATTAGGTATATTGCCTCTACATTTGTTTAGTCTTGTGACAATCATTACCAGTGTTGATGAAAGACCAAATGCAACAAAATTAGAAATAGAATGATTAGATGAATTAAAATGGTGAGAGAGGTTTACAAAAATTGTTCGTGCACATTTCATAAAGGTGATCTCTGATGCAATCATCTAAACGATGACTAGTTTCCCCAATGTATAACTTGTTGCAATGAGAGCATCGAACATTCTATATTTAATTGTGTTGTGTAAGATCGGTGATCAGTGTTATATGGGAGTGAGACATGGTGTTTGAAGGAAAATGAGATAGCAGTTTTGAGAAGGAACGAGAGAGCAATTGTGAGAGCAATGTGTGCTGCAAAACTGATGGAGAAAAAAGAGGACATAGGACCTAATGGAGATGTTGGGATTGAAGGAAACAGTGGTTCAGATGGCAAAAGTGAATAGAGTGAGATAGTACAGGCATGTGTTGAAGAGGGATGATGGGCATGTTTTGAGAAAAGCATTTGAGTTTGAAATGAAGGGCAAGAGGAAGCAAGGACGGCCAAAGGAGACATGGAAGACACAAGTGGAGAAGAAAAGCAAGAGTGTTGGTTTGGAGAAAAAGGATGCCATGAATCAGACGAGATGGAGAGTGGAAGTTGGAGAGATTGCTGTTAAAGTGGGGTAAATCCAGCCACCCCCATTTACGGGGATAAACCCAGATCAAAATTGGATTGATGATAATGTTATGGGAGGAGGGGGGATCACATTCTGTGTTTTAAAGTAATGGAGGTTAGAATATGATGCAACCCCCAAGATGTTATCACAGGATCCAATACTTGTTCTTTACAACTTTGCATGTATTGCCTTGGCCTACAAGTTTATGCTACTGATGTTTTCTACAGTTAGCTATAATTTTCAAATTTGGGACCATAAACCTCACCAACAAAAAATAGTGTCTACATTGGTCATTATTGATAGTGAACTACTTATTAACACTCTGAAAATTTTCCTTGATGTGAATCATAATGGAGGTGCATCTTGGTTGTCAAGCCTGGTTGGTCATTTAATGAAGTTTGTTGGTTTAGACTGAAAAATCCCCATAAATTTGCCTGCCAATAGACTAAGACATAGCTTCAAAAACTTTCGAAACTGCTTAGAAAAGACCTTTATAGAACAAGGTGGATATATTAATATACCAAGAATACAATGACTTTGCAATTACAAAGTCATTGAAGACGATACCATTATCTACTTATGTGCAAGGAAAGTACCCATTTAAAAAAACTTTGAGAAAATTGTAAAAAGGAAATATTGCACATTAATATGAATTTTAGAAATTTTGATTTTAAAACTTAGTTTTATTATATACTTTTGATGACTATTCTATTTTTAATGTGACGTATAAGTTTATTAGACACATTACAGAACAGTTTTTATATAAAATTTGAAAGAAGCAGGTTATATCTAGAATATAAGGAATAGCTACCTTTCATTTAGATACATTTATTGGATACTCGCTGATGTAAACAAAATGTTTTCAAAGTGCCAGTAAATCAATATTATTATCTACTAGTTGGGTCACGATATTGAGCACTTTCATGTTTTAATGTGCAATTGATCTCCTGATTAATAGATCTATTTTAGATTTTCTACTTAAAGTGTTGTATGCAAACTGGAGTTATATTTTGCATTCATGTATATAAACGTATGGTGCAAATGCATCCTTTTGTTTTGAGATTAATTTAGGTGTTAAAGTTATCAAAGGATTTTTTTTGGAGTTGGGTTTAATTCTTTAGCAAGAAAAAAACAGTACCTTTGAACACATCAGTTGGTACATCAACAAACTTACCCACACTTAACTTATGAAGCACATAAAAGTTTTCAGTGGTCCCATATTTTCCTCCCTGGCATATTTGCTAAAACTCGAACCTTCATGGAACTACAATTTTTTTCAATACATACTCTAAAGCCAGAGATACCATTAGCCATATTTCAAAATGCAGAAATATTCCCTAAAGTGGGAGTTGTTATCTTCCGATAAAAAGTTTGCAACTATTGGATGGAAACCACTACTATTGACAAGATGTGCCTAGATTTGCCATTGGTTGAAATCAGACAATAAGACACCAATGCCTGTGGTGGGGTTTTTGTTTTTGCTTCAATGGGAAAAGGTCCCTGTAATTAAACAAAAGGTGGAAATTATTGGTTAAAATAATGAGAGCAGGAGTAGAGTCAAAATCTGGGAATTTCCTCTAAAAGTGGCTCCACTACAGGGGCGTAGGAGAGGGGGGGGGGCCAGGGGGCCTGAGCCCCCCACTTTTTTGTCAAGGGGGCCCAAGGTATGTTGAGCCCCCCCACTTTTTGGGCTAATAAAAGGCCCCAAAGGGGCTTGAATATACAGAAAC
>JANCMA020320358.1:0-11882 GCA_024336925.2 Zoanthus solanderi | reverse complement strand
CGAGACACGTATCACGGATTAGTAAAAAGACTCATAACGCGTCACGAAAAGAGTATATGGTACCCTCAATACACGAGACACGTATCACGGATTAGTAAAAAGACTCATAACGCGTCACGAAAAGAGTATATGGTACCCTCAATACACGAGCCACGTATCACGGATTAGTAAAAAGACTCATAACGCGTCACGAAAAGAGTATAGGTTACCCTCAATACACGAGACAGAGCATTAGACTGTTGAACAGGTTGAAAAGAATTAACTTCTGACGAAGTGCTAACGCTCTGATCTCCGCTTTGTGCTTTCCTTGCCTTTCAACTATGAGTTAACAACGTGCAGGACCACCATTACCTTTTAGTGCCCACTTCTTGAGCAGGAACAACTGTTACATCTTTGTCTGTGGTACCATCCTTACTGTTGTCTCTCGCAATACCAAAGTTTTCTGGTACATAGGCGTTACCACTGTGATATTGAGACTCAAGGGTAGAATTGTCTTCTGGCACCTGGGTTGGAGTCACTGATGTAGTCTGTATTGGTTTTCCTTCTTCACCAGCTTGACTCCCACGGTTGGGTGTCGAGGAACAGGACGCTGTTTGCTTCTCTTTGTCTGGTAAAAGTAAGGTACACGTAATGAAAAAATGTTAGGTTAGGTATTCTAAAGTGATTAAAATTAGAATAGAAAAAAAAGATAATGGAGGTTCAAGTTCATGATTAAGTTAGGGCGAACTCGAGAATAAAGTGAAAGCATAGAAATAATGTGAATGTCAAAAAGGTTAAGGTAAACGTATTTTATTAAGGTGAATGTAAAGGTGAAAGGAAAGGTAAAGGTATTTTAATAAGGTGAATGTAAAGGTGAAAGGAAGGTAAACATAGATATTAAGAAGAATGTAAAGGTGAAACGAAAGGTAAAGGTATTTTAATAAGGTGAATGTAAAGGTGAAAGGAAAGGTAAACACAGATATTAAGGTAAATGTAAAGGTAAACAGAAAGGTAAACATAGATATTAAGGTGAATGTAAAGGTGAAAGGAAAGGTAAACATAAATATTAAGGTAAATATAAAGGTAAAAGGAAAGGTAAACATAAATATTAAGGTGAAAGTAAAGGTAAAAGGAAAGGTAAACATAAATATTAAGGTAAATATAAAGGTTAAAGGAAAGGTAAACATAAATATTAAGGTGAATGTAAAGGTAAAAGGAAAGGTTGACATAAACATTAAGGTGAATGTAAAGGTGAAAGGAAAGGTAAACATAAATATTAAGGTGAATGTAAAGGTGAAAAGAAAGGTAAACGTATTTTATTAAGGCGAATGCAAAGGTAAAAGGAAAGGTAAACAAACATTAAGGTAAATGTAAAGGTGAAAGGAAAGGTAAACATAAATATTAAGGTAAATGTAAAGGTGAAAGGAAAGGTAAACATAAATATTAATAAGGTGAAAGTTGAAGATAAAGGTGAGGGTTATGATAAATGTGAAACGATTAGTGGATTAAATTTTGCACCACAGTATATGTAGGCAACCACACTGTGAATGATCTTCTCGGTTCTTTACAAAATTGTAGCCATTGCGAAAGAGAAGCCTGATAACAGAACATTAAGACTTCAATGAACAAAAATCAAACCCGTGAACTGTGCGATACTGGTTCAGCGGTTTTACCAACTGAGCTTTGAGATATGAAGCCATCCTAGGACAGCAAGTGAACAAAAGGGTGAAGAAGAAAGTAGATCAATTGCATTAAAATATGTTATGTTAAGGATTCTAATTCTTGAAAGTTTGTGCTGAAAGACAAAGTTTAGTTGGGAAGAATGGAGACTTAACCTTTTTTTAAAGCATTATAACGATTTTACAATAAAATAAGCTAAGATCTTGCAAAATCTTGTCAAAGTACCTTTTATTGTTTTATTTGCAGTTTTATCTTTATTTTGCATGCTTTTTATGCTTCTTAAATTTTATATCTCTTCTAGATTATTAACAAATTCGAAGAATTACCTTGTGTTACGTAGCAGTACTTTTCTACTAAGTCCTTTCGTCTTACGGTCTCATCAATCAAACCTTTTCTCAGAGCCTCGAAGGTTGCCGCACTGCCTTTACTCTCCCTCCACTTTTTCAACATCTTATAAGCCCGCTCGTACGAATCCTTTTCCTGCTCTTCAATTGCATCCAGACTGTTATCGTCGAGATCTAATGCCCGACCGAGTTTTTTCCAGACTTTAATAATATTTTGAGCAAGTTTTTGAAGAAGGTTTTGTTCGGGGATCCCGCATTTTACTACCTTGTCTATTCGGAAGAGAACAAAGTTTTAACATTTGTTAGTTTTTAAGTTAGAAAGGTTGGCTAGGTAGTTTGTAGTTGCGCCCATCTAAATTTTTTAGATAATCTTAATCAAAATCCAAGGTTTTTTTTTTGGGTTCTGTGGTATTTCTCCCTCACAAAAATCAGCCTTACCAATCGATTTTAGATCTATTGCCCGAGCCTTCCCTATTAGGAATACGTCATGCGGCATGCTTCGGTATGGTCAGGGTGCTGAATTTAAACATAGACCACCTACTTTCACGTCATTTGTAAATATCCTTTTTATTTGCATCTTACCAGTTGCTATTACTAATTTCATTTTGTGTGTGCCATGCTTGGAAACATTAACTTTAATGCTAAATCCTTTACTAGCCAACTGGCCCATGGAGCCTGCGCGTATTCCCGGTGTCTGTAGTGTTACGCAAATGAAAGTCTTTGACTTCCCCTTGATGGGACACTAATTCATAACAGCTTAGCTCCCAGCAGACGCTGGTACTCATTATTTACCTATCCCGAAAGGATGCAAAGCTGAGTTAACTTAGGCGGAAAAGAAGGTCACACAAACATTCAAATCTCGGCAGAGCCGGGATTACACTGGGGACTGCCCGCCCGCCCAATTCATTCTAATTCGTATAAGTTTATTTATTCTAATTCGTATTAGTTTTAAAACATTTTTCGGAAGAATGGTCAAACCATATCAACCAATTTTTTTCTTCAGTGACATTTTACCATTTCAAAAGAGAGAAAATAGCTTACCTTCCACTGGTCTTTTAGGAGCCTTGTTGACCTTGAGATGATAAAAAGGGAATTTAAAATTTATGATTTTTTGCTTTTTAACGCTACTGCTATCGTTATTCTCAAAATGTGGTAAACAGGCGTCGTGTCTTGTAACTCTTTAGAGGACTATGGAGACGTCATAAAAGCATTGTTAGAGGATCGTAGGATTGAGGGGGATTGAGCATATTGGAAAAACGAAAAAAGTATCAAAACATGTTAGTGAATAAAAGGTGCTCTAACAGCGTACATGGCTACTGCGTGACTACTATTGTTAAAAAAACTGTGTGGAGTCCAATCCCTTTCTATTATAATAAAAGGCACTCTAATAGCGTACATGGCTACTGCGTGACTACTAATGGTAATAGGACTGAGTGGAGTCCAATCCCTTCCTATTATAATAAAAGGCACTCTAATAGCGCATGTGGCTACTGCGTGACTATTCTATTGAATAAATTGACGATTCATGGCTAATGGGCCAGATTTCTGACTTCAAACATTTCCGAATTTTTCTAAATTTTACTTCACTTTTATTTCAGTTATTATGCTAAGTTGTCTTTTAATTGAATTTTACGCTATTACAGTGACTTATATTCGTTCTGTATTACTCTCCATGCGATATTGGTAGAAAAACTTGCCGCAGCCTGTAAAACCATTGCTTTCCACTGACTGCAAACTTGCCGGCATTCTCAAAACAACAAAGGCAAACGTACTGGAGCTCATTTTAAACTAAAACAAACGAACCAAAGAAACCGAGTTCCAGAAATTGCTCCAGGTCAAGGCAACATGATATCCGTGGATCGAAATCTAGAAGAAAATCATTTCCAATTAACCACAAGAGCTTATTAAATCTTCAAAGTCACACCTCATCTTCAGTTCAGAATTGTTCCAGCCAAAAAAAAGACTCAACATTCCATGTCCCATCGATTACACTATCGAATGCGATGTCCCTTGTACCAAAACTAGACAAGCTACGTGTCCATGAGAATCAGTTCTCTTCAGATCTCGTTATGATCACCAAAACATGGCTCTGTGACTCAATCTTGGACGAAATTATTGACATATCAGGGTACTGCGTAATTAGGAAAGACCACTCAAAATCAGCTCATGGCGGCGTCTGCATCTTTGTCAAGGATAACATCCATTTCATCGTACTCGACTAGTTTAGTGACGGCGATTGTGAAGTGTTATTGCTAAAGATTAGACCAATTCGTCTTCCATGCGGCATTTCCTCGATTATTGCATACAATTCCCCAAGCGCGGATAACAAGCTAATGTTTGATCACCTCAACAATGCCCTAACTGCTGCAGAGGCTCTGTATCCTAACTGTGCTTTTATTGTTGCAGGTGATTTCAATCAACTTTCAATCGATAACTTGGCGCGCCAATTTTGTCTTAAGCAACTTGTTAAGTTTCCGACCAGATTGCTCGAACACATTGGACCTCATCCTGACTAATATTTCACCTCAGAAGTTTCCGCTGTTTGGGCTCTCAAACCACCTTACAGTTGTTACTGAGCCCGAAAATTGCCCCAAGCAGCGCAAAACCATTTCTCGTATCACCGTGCGCCAAAAAAATCCAAGTTCCATTTGCGAATTGGGAACCTTCCTAAACTCTATTAACTGGGACCGTCTCATGCAAGACCACCCAACTAGTGAACATAAGCTCCAAGCATTCAATGACACCGTCAAGTATGGTCTTGACAACTTTATGCCTCGAAAATCCATCCGTGTATGTAACCAAGAACATAATCACTAAAAGGCAGAAAGCGTTTGCTGATGGGAAGGAAAGTCTTTTAAAGATGTACCGCAACAAAGTCAACAGAGAAAGCAAGCTCAGTTAAAAAATATTTCAACCAAGAAAAAGTACAACATACGAAGTCTAAGGACCCCAAGAAATGGCAGAAACAAGCCAAACAAATGTGCAGAATACAAAAGTCATCTACCCCCTACCAAATCCTGATAACTTAACCCTAGAACAATTAGCTGACAAAATCAGTGTTACGTTTGTTACGGTCATGCAAAACTAAAGTCCAATTTTGGCCAGTGATCTACGAGTCCCTTCCCACAATGATCAACCCATCCAAGTGCAACCCTCAGCAGTCCATAGTAAATTGTCTAAGCTACAAGCCAGCATTATGGGAATGGTGTTTTGCACATAATGTGTGGATAACCATGGCACACACCCCAGGGAAAGAGAACATCCAGGCCGATTGGGAATCAAGGAGATCCTTAAAAGAGACTGAGTGGGCCCTTAACAAGTCTCTTTTCAGAATAGCCATAAAAAACACCAGTTATAGATCTGTTTGCCTCAAGGCTGAACTATCCATCAGATTCAACCTTTTGTTTCATACAAATCTGACCCGGAAGCATATATTATAGATGCCTTTTATGTATCCTGGGAAGCGTACACTTTTTATGCATTCCCACCATTATTTAGTGTGATATCTCGTGTGTTACAAGTTATTTTTGGTGGTCCCTAATTGGCCAATCCAAACATGGTGGCCATATCTTATCAATATGCTAATCGATTATATTTTCGCTTTGTTTTACCCAGGGGAGCAGACACACTGCTTTTGCCATCACATCCTTAAGCGGTTTATCCGCTTAACGCTTCACAGCAGTCTGGAACTACTGGTTTGCCACTTGTCAGGGAATTGCTTACGAGTATTATCCTGCAATCCTGGAGGTAAGACACAAAAGAACAGTGCAGAACATGTCTCCAAAGATGGCAACGTTTCTGCAATTCTAGGAATGTCAATTCCACTTCAGCATCTGTAGCAGATGGCTTGGACTTCCCGTACCAGCAGTACAGCACAAGACAGTCATATAGTGGTATCAACACAGCGAGGAGAGCTCTATCAAACTAGGGGGAACACTTTTGTTGTTTACAGTTCAAAGTGTACCCATTAGATAAGCAATTATGTGTAAAATCCTGCATTGACGAGCATTTGAGGAGAAGAGAACTATTGCGTATTAACTGTAATCCTTTGTGGTTAGGTATCACACGGAGATTCCACGAGGAATTGGACTGGAGCTAGGTTGTCACGTGCCCACCCTATATGCCTTATACTCTGTTGCTACCCACCCTCTTGTGGGTGTATGGGTCAAAGCGTTTATCTCCCTCAGCCCCTCATAATATGTGTCCATTCACAGCTTTCAAGACTGAAGATTCAGATTCGAGCGTTCTATCTCACGTGACTCCCTAGCTCCAGTCCAATAGCTCGTAGAATCTCAATCAAACTTCACCTTACAGGTAAGTCTTGTTTAATTTTTTTATTATACCAGAAAGTTGGAACACAAAATCGTGTACCAAACTTTAGTGATACGTACTATGGCCAATTATTATGAATTTACAAAGCTGTATTGTCTTATTTTTTGATTCATTTGATAAAGTTTTCAATCTGCAATAAGTGCTATATAATTACAATATTACTAGAAATAATGATAGACTAGTGAAGTGCGTTCGATTTTCTTTACCTCCTCGGGAAAACGTTTCTTAAATGTCTCCAAATATCGAGAAATGAATACTCTGAGAACAAACACTTAACACACAAATGAAGTGAGAAAACTACAACGATTTAATCATTTTAGATACCAATCAATATTTTAAGGAATAGCTCTGATTTTTTTCATTAATGTTAAGATGAATTTCACGAGCGTTTTTCGATGGTCCTGAAACGGTAATGATCCTTCATTTTGTTGTTTATTTGTAACTGCCATATAATTTACTGAAGACTCGAAGATCATATTTGTGTTAAGGCATCTTTGAGTTTTCGTTTTCTTAAAAATTTACTAGATTCAGCATCTGAAACATTGTTTACAAGTCATGAAGCCGACATGTTTTTTTTTAAAAACAAGCAGCCGCAAAGAAGCAGAAAAAGGGCGAGTATATACATCCGGGATCTGCGAAACATTCCATGCTGATGAGCTTTAATTTTTCCACCTACGCGGCTGTTTCTTTGTTTTCGTTTTGCTGTACGCGTTCAAAGAACAAAGAAATTCGTGCAATGATTCACGAAACCTAGTTTCTAAAACAATACAAGAATTTAAATGTTTGTGTTTTTAAAAAAATCTCGCTCAAATGTATAAAATGCACTTCTTTTGGAATTCTACACAAGTAAAATGTTGTCTGTTCTTCAGATACGTGATAGTAACAAAACTATAAAACTATGAAAAACCAAAGCCGTTGCACGTAAACACTTACACTACGCAAAATTTCCTATCGACAGCATTTCGCTTATATAATCATATTCTATTAGGTATATGTAGCCCATTAACAAGAAAAGATGTCGGTGGAAGCCTGCGCAGTAGCAAAGCGAGAAAAATATGTAGTTTTCAGTCTTAGCGGACAGCACTAAGAGCCCGTTTTTAAGTTAACGTGTCAGATGTTGAAAGTGCGCGCCTTAGACAGATCTCTCAAATTCCGATATGCCTCGTTTTGCGGTTTACTTAAAATGATAATCTAGCTGGGAATAATACAATAAGCATATAAAATGGAAAAGGTAATTTTGAAGTAACTCAGTATAGTTGATGTTTTGTTAATAGCTATTGCATTCAGAGAAAAAAAAATTATACTGTGATCTTTTTATAGACTGCATTTAAACTTATCATCAGATCTAGAGACTGTGCAATGCTTGTGGGATGTGGCTATAAAGATGAACTCAAGTATAGATAGCACAAACGTGCTACTAGCTAACTTGAAGCCACTGATTTGGGCACAATGGCCACGTTTTCGCCTAAAATGACTGAAACAGCTGTCCATCGCTGCTAGCAATCAGGCTTACTATTTTTATGGTAGTTTCAAGGGGTAAAGCCCGTTACCAACGTGGCCATAGTGCCCAATATAGTGGCTTCAAGTTAGCTACTAGCACGTTTGTGCTATCTATAATTGAGATCTCAGTAAAGACTGGTTTGCACATTATCTGATAGAGAATTAAGAGTTAGATTTATAAGGCATTTTTTACTTCAGATAACATTTATCCCATTAACAAGAAAAGAGCTCAATGGAAGCCTGCAGCAATAAAGCGGGTAAAATATGTAGGTTTCAGAGTCTTTGGGGACAATTAACACTATATAAACATAACTACTAAATACAAAACAATACTGACTTACCTGTGTTTCTGGTGTTACAAAAGGAAATCTATTTCCAATTATTTTCTGTTTTCTCATTTCGTCAATAACTACCTAAATGAAAAGCAGTACTCAAGTTAGAAAATGAGATTCATTTCTTTTTTTAGAATAATATTGCCCGCATTGCATCATTGCTCATTGCCTCATTGCTCATTGCATTATTGCTCGGCAAAGTTTGTAAGAATTTTCGAGCAGGTGAAAACCCTCGACTGCATCTTGGGTTTTCACTGATCTGCTCTCGAATTCTCCCAAATGTTCGCCTCGGTTTTGACCAGACTATAAAAGCACGGAGAACACGTTTTTATATCTTAATTGTACAATATACACGAACGTTTCTTGCTTCAGAGTAATTGTGTCTCAGTCAACCAACCGCCGAGCGAGAAATAAAAGGAATTTATAAAACTAAGCACTCCAAAGATGTTCCGCAAAAGATTACATATTTACTTTGCTTCTTTACTTGCTTTTAATTTGAACTAATCCTTTTTGGGCCAACAAGCAGATAACCAAGGAATATTTAAACATTTTTTACAAATTAAGCTCCTACCTTGGTGTAGAAACAATTTTTTTACCATCCCCTTTCTTTCCGCTAATCAAATCCCTATTATTCGGTTATCTAAAACAAACACAATTTTTTTCACATTTATCTAACAATTTAGAATACGATCTCGCAATTTTTATCGTCTGATAGATTGGCGATAGAAATTAAGAGCGAGTATTCTAATTGTTTTAGTAGAATATCTGAAAAAGAAACAAAATACAAGCCAAACAGGATACCCCGATCAACAGCAAGATCCTTCATCGAATAAAATCTGTATTTTTATCTTTATATTATTAGCAGCGGTGACAATCGTCCAAGTTGTCGAATGACTTCAGGCTTAGCATAATTGCTAGGCCGATCAAGCCGGTTAAATGAAAACAAACCAAGAATTCAAATTATTATACTCTTTGCATACTTTCCACTTGGATGATTTCTCCGAAAGGGTCAAGTCATTTCCAAACAGGTACATTCCACATTTCGCACGGGAGATTGCAACACAAAGTCGGTTGGGAGACGACAAATAGCCAATGTTCTTTCCTCGTGAGCGAACGAGTGATATCAATACGATATCTTGCTCCTGGCCCTGTTTAACATTCAGAGAAATTCTTAAATTACACTGAAATAGGCCGGTCTAATGTTGACGGACAAATTTTTTAATTGAAAGAGTTATGAAGCGCACTCCAAATTTAGGGTGGGAGGGAGAGGGAGATTCTTTTTAAAAAGGCAAAGGCTGTGATATTAGGTTTGGTAGTTTGAGAAAAAAAAATCACACTGTTGTAAGTCTTACACTGGTTTTAGGCAACTTCCGACGGTCCCCGTGGATGTGTACGTCCACATGGTTCAGGTTAGTGTAGTGCATGTGAGAGACAGGACCTATGGTTTAATGTCCTTTTCCGAAAACATGCGAATGGCTAACCATTTGCAGATGTTTAGAGCAAAGGCAGCACATTCTCCCAAATTAATTTAAAACCCTAAGTGGGTCACTCGGCCAGGATTCGAACACCCGACCTTCCGCACAACAGGCTGACAATCTAGCACTGAGCTTAACGGTGGGACGCTGGTGAGCAGTTAGAACCATGAGATTCATCGCAAAAACCTTGAGTTCGAACTCCTCTTGAAATCAGTTTTGGGTAATAAATAATTTTTAAAAGACTTAAATAAGCATTTGGAATTCATTTGGAGGAAATATTTTGATAATTTTGCAGTTTTATATTTTTAACAAATATTTGGGTATATCTTAGGTGTTCATGGTTTTTCTGGTCGCACTGTAAACGATTGGTTTAATAGAAGAATAACAAATACGTAAAATAGAGTCAAACTAAGTTTTTGGGCAATAGGATTCAATGATTATTTTAAATACCCATGGGAATGAAGGGTCTCGAGAACATAGCACGATCCAAACCTAGTTTAGTACACTATTGATACAGCTTGTTAAAGTTCAAAGAAAAAACTGCTTTCCACTAATGCACACAGTACTGATCGTTCAGCTGTGCAACATGTTATACTTCCTTGTGGCAGATTTTGCTGCACTAAGGAGTTGTGGGGGAATACAAACTTGTGCAATGGGTCTCGCTGTTCTAACTCCATCTTAATGGTAATAACGCTGCCAAGCGTCTTGGATGGTTCGAGGTTGGGCCGGAAAGGTGTCTTGTTTTTCCTTATCATTGAAGACTCTTTCCTCGGCAGCATTTGAATGAGGCATTGTAAGGGCCAGTTTAGCTAGTTGTCAGCGCGTTCAATTCTATCTAGTGAGAATTAAAATCCTATTTGTGACACACAGAGACAAGGAGGAAGTCTGTTTTATTTGTTTTACTAAGTATTCAGTATTAATGGACGTAAAAAGCGAGAGATTTAAGTACCAAAGCGGGAGAGCGGGAGACTAAAGGCAAAAAAGCTTAAGTTTCATGGCAAAAGTTGGAGTGTTGGCATCTAAATATCCACTACCCGAAGGAACGTTTGGCTCTCTTGAAAGACATTTGTTTCGATATTACCCTTCGATAGAGTCGTAAAATTTCTGCTCACATGTAATTGTCACAGATTATAAAAACTCCTGAAAAATTCTTAATCAGAAAGTTCTCCATGACTGACTAGCCCTCGACTAACTAACGAGTACATTCAATAACGCGCGTGTTGAGACAACTTGTAATTCGGAGACACTCATCTCAGAAAGCAAGTGGTGAGACAGTTAAAAAGACTAGTTACATAGAGAGAGCGGGATGTAGTCAATCTTGCTATCATAATTCAATGGAACTTTAAAAGCTACAAGAATCAAGAGGTCATTGGAATGGAGAGCGTTAAAAAGCAGCCATAGTAGCGTTAATTATGTGCATGACTGGAAATTATGCGTGAGATCCTCAGCCTCATCTCAAAAATAAGGGGTTCTTGTAAAAAAGAGTTAATTTTTGTTAACATATTTTGAAAAATAAATTTTGAAATACCAATTACAAACTCTTTACCGACCTGAAAACTGTCAATTGTAGTGACTTCAATCCCGTTGAGACTTTTCTCAAATTCTTTCTTAACGAGGTTGACCTGCAAAATAAATCAATGAACTATAGCAGAAAAGCAACAAGTATGCCACAAGTTTAGAGGGAGGTGGTATTTTAGAGCGAGGAGGTATTTTAGAGGGAAGAGGTATTTTAGAGGGAATAGGTATTTTAGAGGGAAGTGGTATTTTAGAGGAAGGAGGTATTTTAGAGGGAGGTGGTATTTTAGAGGAAGGAGGTATTTAGAGGGAGGAAGTATTTTAGAGGAAGGAGGTATTTTAGGGGGAGGTGGTATTTTAGAGGAAGAAGGTATTTTAGAGGGAGGTGGTATTTTAGAGGGAGGAGGTATTTTAGAGGGAGGAGGTATTTTAGAGGGAGGAGGTATTTTAGGGGGAGGTGGTATTTTAGAGGGAGGAGGTATTTTAGAGGGAGGAGGTATTTTAGAGGAAGGAGGTATTTTAGAGGAAGGAGGTATTTTAGAAGGAGGAGGTATTTTAGAGGGAGGAGGTATTTTAGAGGGAGGAGGTATTTTAGAGGGAGGAGGTATTTTAGGGGGAGCTGGTATTTTAGGGGGAGGTGGTATTTTAGAGGGAGGAAGTATTTTAGAGGGAGGAGGTATTTTAGGGGGAGGTGGTATTTTAGAGGGAGGAGGTATTTTAGAGGA
>JANCMA020320257.1:0-11884 GCA_024336925.2 Zoanthus solanderi | reverse complement strand
TTGCTGGCAGAGTGGGGTAAATCTGGCCACCCTCGTTTACGGGGATAAAACCGGATCAAAACTGGATTGATGATGATTATGATATATTGACACTTCAGTTCGTATGCCGAGATAATTCTTGTGACTGGCCCTCCCTTTCTAAATTTCCTGGATCTGCCTCTGTTCTCATCAAGCAAAGCACAGGTCTCTCAAGAACCTCTCAAGCACTGATATTAAGCAAATTTAACTGCTGTAAGAGATATAAAATAGAAACACATCAACCTTTAAAAATTCACTTGGAATTTGCTTTTTAAGCCACTGAAAGCAGTCTCGTGGCTGCCTTGACCTTGTTGAAGTGAACAACACTAATAATTAAATATAAACTCAAGAATTTTAGTACAAACAGCATAAATGTGCTAATATCTTACTTGAAGCCACTATATTGGGCACTATGGTTACGTTGGTAGTGGGCTTTACCCCTTTAAACTACCATAAAAAATAGTGAGCCTGATTGCTAGCAGCTATGAACAGCTGTTTCAGCCATTTAAGGCTTCATCAGCATGGCATAGCTTGCAAACAGGCTCACTATATTTATGGTAGTTGTAAGGGATAAAGCCCACTAAAATGGTGACCATAGCACCCAATATTGTGACTTCAAGACAGCTACTAGCAAATTTGTGCTACCTATACTTGAATTCATCTTTATAGCTACATCTCACAAGCATTGTGCTTTTACCATTACGTATTGAAATATACAGGTTAACCAACTAACAAAGATCTGACAAAATAAGCTGCTATCACAGTTCAATCAAGCTATGTGCTAAACTCCACTCTTTTAGATATCTATTTGAGCTCCAGGGAAAAGGACTTTTAATAAGAAGATTTTCCTGGGTAAGGAGAAATTAGCCATTTTGCAAAAGGTCAGGGTCTCCACCCTTTCCTGAAGTTCCCTCCCCCGAGGATGACTGATGATTTGATAAGTTCCGAATGCTTTACAATATACTATGCTAGGTATTATTTTGATCAATCATAAAAGATTTGTTATTGCATTTTAGGTTGAAAAATACAACTGTAAACAATTAGGGGAGCTGCTAACAAAATATGAAGTGAAGTCACCATTAACACAGAATGATATATCAGAACCAATGGAGTTCAATCTGATGTTTGCTACCTCAATCGGTCCAGGAGGCCTAATTCCTGGGTGAGAATTAAATTTATTCTAATTAACTAGTAATAGCTATCGCTAAGTGCCAACAATATTTACAAGCAATACAAAAGCTTGAGGATGACAGAACTGAGCTGTGTAAGTACTGAGAACTGGTGATCTCATTTTACTATTTGGAAAAAATTAAATTAAACTGAAATATCTCAGTGTGTACTTTACATGTGAAAACCATTTGAACATAAAGAAAATGTTTCTCTTTTAAAGCAATCTTCATCAGTTCTGATACTTTTCAGATAAAATGTCGTTGTTAAGATGAATAAGCCACTGTTTATTCATTGAAAATGTTGTGATTGGCTGACACAGAATATATTGTTATGTTAACCTTACATCCAGGTCAAGATTTTTCTCTCTGCTTTTACACATGCATCGGCTCTATGATGCTGCCGCCTCACCAGGCTCGTGTCTTTGTTCGCCTGGCTCATTGGCAATAACTACATAATTATTGTGAAATTAATGGTAACTATAAAAATCTATAAATCGTTCAGAAATTATTTTTTATTGAAAGTATTATGGCAAATATATACTAATAATTGCTACATGGAAGCCCTAAGTTTTTATTCAATCAATCAATTAATCTGTTTCTGAAAATCTTTATTCATCTTTTTCTAAAAATTACTAGATTTTTGAGACCAGAGACAGCACAGGGTATTTTTGTCAATTTTAAGAGATTACTGGAAGTCAACAATGGAAGATTGCCTTTTGCCGGTGCCCAGATTGGTCCAGCTTATAGGAATGAAATTTCACCAAGGTCGGGGATAATAAGAGTAAGGTAAGGCATATTTAAGGATAATAGACAGACAGACAGACATATCAAGTGGTTGAACAATGAATGTGACACAGAAGTACATCTAACCATATTCTGCCATGTATAAGTCAACCCTTTAACACTAAAAATTGACCTCAAAAAATGGTGTTTGATGTATACACAAATAAAAAATAATGTGTAATGACCTTCAAAGTCATTTTGAATGCTGAAAATTAAGGTTTCCTAGGTAAGTATGCATAATTTAATAAACATGAATTTGAAGTAAAAACAAACTCCTTTGCTTGAAATGCCACGTCAAAGCCTAAATAAACGACTCTTGTCATTGTTTACCCAGTTCACTGAATTATGATTGTTCAACAATATTTACTATATTTACTAATAACAAAGCAACAAATTATGAACTTATACATTCTGAATAAGATACGATACATTGTTTATCATTGTCTATAGAACAACAACAGAAAAAAAAATGCAACACATTAGATGCGGACTTGTACAAGGAAATTTCAAAATGGCTATTTTTTTACTTCAAAATGTGGGGTTAACTTATATACAGCAAAATGCGGTAAAAAAGTGCAAGAGGTTTAAAGTTGATGAAATGCTCCGTGAGTTATTTCAGGCTTCTTATAAGCAAAAACTATAATTTTGAATTGTTCAATAATCATATAGATACCTGAAGAGACATACCAGTAACTAGAATGCTTCTAAAAATAAATAGCAAAACAGTTACTGTTCATCAGCAGGATACCTAAACTGTGTGCAATTCTACAATCTGTTTCGGCTCCATTAATTCCTGTACCAATCAAAGAACAATTCAGGTGGTCCCACACTTTGAAAATCCTGAATCCTACAACAACAATTTTTGCCTATATCATAACCACTCAGAATTCCTGGCATCCATGTGTACTAGAAAAGGGTTCCCAGAAGCTACTCAGGAAAATCTCAAGGATTTTTATTCCTGAAGTTGACTTCCCTTGTTGGAGCCACCAACTAAGCCACCCTTTAAAAAGCTCACAAAGTGATTTTATTTACATTTTTCAACCAGAGAATTCACGTTGGCAGAAATAGAGCATTTTGTTGATCCAGCTGACAAAAGCCACCCCAAGTTCAAAGATGTGGCACACATAAAAGTTCCTTTGTATCCAGCCAGTTACCAGCTTGAAGGTAGAGAAATTATTCAGCTTACTCTTGGAGAGGCAATTGAAAAGGTTTGTATATAACGTATTTGTCAAATCCATGTGCAGAAGTACACATTGATTATGTAAGACCGATCAGAGTTTAAGTAGCATGTAAAATGGGATTTCAAGTAACACAAAAAAGATTGTGTGACATAATTCAGGCACATAGCTACCTGTAAGCCAGGTAAACCCTAGCACTTTTCTTCATCCAATTTCTTTCATTTCGGAAAATGAAGATACAGAACAGACAAAATGGTCCCTCAAAATCATTCTGCTATGTAACATTCTTTCTTTGCCTTAACCCTTGGTAAAGTCAATTGACCAGATATTGAAATTCTGTTTAAATCTTTTGGAATGGCTAAAAATGCTTCCAATTAATCCATCATTGTAAAAAGAAATTTGTTTTTTTTGTCTGCATTTTGACTTGTAAAAAAATTATTCAAAAAATGATTGGGTCGGTTAAAGCCTCATCAACCTGTGAATCTGAGCTTACTAGAAAAAACTGGCTGGCTATGTACCTGTGATTTGCTGATAGAACTTATGTTGTCTTCTTTGCTTCAAATCAAATATCACTGACATTTGTAGTGATATTTAACAGATTCTTGATCAGACCATTTCAAAAATTATATATTTTAATAATTATGCAGCTATTTAATTAGTAAATTGTAAGTCAGTTTCACTTCATTAAACATATTAATTAGAATTGGATTCCCATCATTATTAACACTTACAGAAGTAATATTGGCTGAGCTGGTTTATTAACTTCTCAAAGCTATTTTTCTTAAGTGTTAAATAAATGACAAATGAATATAACCACTGCCTCTTGAGTCATTCAAAGGTCTACTTAAGTATAATACATCTGTAGCTCAAATCCTTGTACATTTTATTTCAACTGCCATTTTTCTTTCTTTTTTTCAGAACTTTATCGCAAGTGAAACCTATGGTTATTTCCTTGGTCGTATATATCTGTTTCTTATTAAAATTGGTGTTAATCCTGGAAAGCTGCGTTTTCGCCAGCATATGTTCAATGAGATGGCACATTATGCATGTGATTGTTGGGACTGTGAGCTGAAGACATCTTATGTAAGAGTTGATATACTGTACTACTAATAATAATAATAATAAACTTTATTTAGGTGTCAATATATTTAGCTACGTAGTAATAGGCTCTTTTTTAAAGCATTTTCCAGTTCCTATTTTATTTAGAGTTGCATTGAGATCAACTTTAAAAGGTCAAAAAACATCTTATATAAAGGTTTGTCTATTTAGAAAACTTTAAAAGTATGACGACAGTTTCATTTAAAATTATGTCTTTTTTTAGGATTAGTTAGTAACTGTCTTGAACCTCCTCTCTAGATTTGACTGCCAGATGTCATCTTGGTAGTTTGATCAACTGTGATATTGTCTCAGTCTCTGGGAATGGTTGGTGCAAGAATAGTTGGGGCGGTTGATAAGGTCTTTCCCTTCCAACCACAAAGTCCCCAGTTCCATCCCCAGCTTTACCAAAATTTGAATATTTCTGCAACCTCTTTTCCACCTAAGCTAAGTCAGCTTTAATCCTTCCGTGGTATGTAAAAAGTACCAGCGTCTGCTAGGAGCTAACCTGCAATGGATTAGTTTCTTGTCCAGGGAAAGTCAAAGACTCTTAACTGCTTAACACTACAGAAACTGGAGATAAGTACCACCGAGCCTTTTTTATAACCCATTTGGTTCATAGAGGATTTAGCTTAGCTTAGCTTAGCTTAGCTCTCCTATTTGGGACACCTTAAAAAATAGCTAGAGTTTCTGAAGTAAAAATTTTTTTCTGTAAAACCACATCACAGGGAGCCCCCTCACAAACCCAAATATACATGTAGATAACTCAAAACTGCCATTAACTCAGCTATGCCTCAAGCAGTATTAAAATTTCTTGTTCATATTGTAGCCAGCACATGTATCTATTTGTTAACAAAACACTCGCATCAATGTCTAACCCTAAGTTAAAGCATGTTAAAGTAATGTTCAAAATTATGCTCTCCACAGGGATGGGTTGAATGTGTTGGATGTGCTGATAGAGCATGTTTTGATCTTGGTGTTCACTCAAAGGCGACAGGAGTGCAACTGGTAGCCCAAGTTGACCTTCAAGAACCTGTATCTTTTTATAAGCTGTTCTTACAGGTACTTGGTGAAAAAAAGAAAGTTTAGAAAATCTGTTCAACAAATCTTGGCCCACATCTCTCAATTTATATATGCATGTTGTATATTGTATATACTTTATGTTAGCATCCAGTGAAATCTTCTTTGAGGCAGCTAAAATCCAATTTAATTCTTAATCTTTTTTGAATATTTGTATTTTCAAATACTCTATATCATCCTCGGTTTCCCTGTCTGTTCACCAAACAATCAATATTATTACTTTTGCTGGTTATATATATTCCTGTTTTCCTTGTACATGCAGGGATTCATTAACATTTAAACTGTAATCTTAACATTTTTTTTAAAAAAATGTCGTAGTTGCAAATTGTCATCTTCATCATTTGTTTTTTTTGACAGTGTTGCAAGTTGTGTCCACCTTTGTTGCAGGTTTTGTTTCTCGGCCTTAACTACATTTCAGATAAAAGTTGATGTAGTAGATATTGTTACTGATAAAGCATCCATTGGCAAAGCATTCAAAAAGGAAGCTAAAGTGATCATGGACTGTTTAGGAAAACTTACCGATGATGAAAAGAATCAATTAGAAAAATCACTCAGTGAATATGGGTAAGGTGTACTGTAGGTGCATGATTAGTGAGACTGAGTTTGTAGCGTGATGCTAACATGATGTTCTCTGCTCCTGGAATTCCTGGAAAATCCTGGAATTTTGCAATTTCTTGAAGGGAATTTTGCAATTTCTTTTCCCCTGGAAAACTCAGGACTGGAAAAATGGATAATTTTCCTTTACTCCTGAAAAACCCCAGGAATTTGTGGAAACGTTTTCATCCATTTTTTTAACAAACCAAAACCAGAAGTATCTCAGTGACTCAAATTATCCTTTTTGTATTTTATGTAAACCCAATTTTAGTTCCTGCTACTGTGGCAGAAAAGATTTGATGTTTTTTTTTTTTTCCAAGAGAGAATTTGGGATTGGGTCCTGGAAAAATTAATTATTTACCCTGGAGAAAGCGAGGAAAACTTATGGAATTTTGTTATCCACAGTCAAGCGAACACCATAAAACAATGTGGTTATGGATGATTATCACCTATATTGTATTTTTAAAATACATCTTAGGTAAGCTAAATCCTTTATGAGCCAGGTGGCCCTTAGAGCCAGCCCTTATCCCTGGTTCCTGTAGTGTTAAGTGGATGAGAGTCTTTGACTCCCCCTGGATGGGACACTAATCCATCAGCGTCTGCTCCTAGCAGATGCTGATACTCATTTACTCACCCTGGAAGGATGGAAAGCTGAATCAAACTGGGGACCTTGTGTTCAGAAAGCAGAGATCTTACATTTGCACGAACCACACACCCCACAATTACAAAAGAGAAGCCTGAAGAAAACCTTTTCAATGTGATTTAAACCTTTTATCTCTGCGATACCGGTCCTGCACTTTTACCAACTGAGCTATGAAGCCACAACTAGAAGTGCAAGTCATTTTATGTGGTTTCATCAATGCCATTGTGAGTTGCACAACAATTATTGAAGCTCATTTGTGGGTTACTCCTTGAAGTCAAAAACTAATCAGATTATCAAATTGACCACGATATGGTTTAGAAACTTCGTGAAAGTCTGGTATACAGTAGTGTGCTGAGCACTGTTTTTAAAAATGGTAGTCATTAACTTAAAATTTCTGTATTTTTGTAATTGTAGTGAGTGGAAAATCACAGTTTCTGGGAAAGAATTTGTAATTCAAAAGTCCATGATTAAGGAGGTCAGAAGATATCAGAAAGATGTACATGGTAAGTTAGAAAATGTTTAATAAATCGATTATTTGATATTTTTCAATTATGGATCATGAATGAAAACAGACCAAATAGGAGAATGTTAACAGAATGCCATATTTGAAACTCAGAAACTTCAATTTTGATGATTGTATTAATCCTATGATAGTAGGGATAATGGGAATGATGACAGTGATATTGTTGATGATAGGTTTGATGATGACAATTGACAACAATAATAACGATGGTACAAATATGTTGATAGTTATATTGATGTTAATGACAATGATTATAATGAAAGCATAATACTTGTGGGATGTAGCTCCAATGATAACTATAACTATAGATAGCTAATACATGCTAGTTGCTAACGGCGCTCTTGTGATCACAGAGGCCAACCGAAACTAAACTGTCAGCAGATGTCGCGAATCTGAACACGTCATGCGGTCGTGTTGATCGTCACGGAGGCTTACAAGCTGCTTTTTGCCTCCGTGTTGGTCTGTCAGAACTAACGATTTGTTCGGTGCTTGAAGCACCGAACAAATCGTCAATAAATCTTTGTAAGTTAATAATTTACTTACAATTACTTTAAGACTGACTTTTGCTCCAGATTCTTGCCGTATGTGTAACCAATTTAACAATTTAAAGTTTGTTTACGACTGAGCTCTTCAAAGGAAGTTTTCGCGCTTTTTTACCCTGCGTACCCTCCGTCGTTGTGATACGCGCGCTGCTTAAGTTCAAAATTGGCGCCAAAAACGCCGTTCTCGATGCAGTCTACTCGCGGAAAATAGACCTCCGTCGTGAAGAAATGTTCCGGTGCTTAAGCTCTCTATTATCTCTTAAAACTACCATAAAAAATACACATGATCAAATAGTTAAATCATAAATCACTGTGGTGTTGCCACAGTTGTGCAATTCCAGCTATATCAGCTACTAGTACACATGTGCTATCTATAAGTCACATCTCACAAGCATCACAAATTCACTTTTACTTATTATCTTCTGTGGGAAGCTGAGTCTGTTCGTTAGCTATGTTTTGCTGATGAGGCTTCTAAATCCCAAAACAGCTGGTTCTAAAGATCTAGCCATGGCAGCTAGCTCTCTCTTTTATTCATGGTAGTTTAAGGGGTAATACCTGCTGCTAGTGGTTTTCGCTTCGTTTCAGTGGCTCCAATACTTAAGCTATCGTTATTTGCAATTATAAAGATGCTGCTGCTACAGATAATAATTGTGATAATGAACACAAATTTGATTTATGATTGTGATGATAAAGTTAAAAACCATGAAAAATCAAAAGCCGTTATCATTTTTTGTTCATAATATAATAAGTGTTGGATGAGACTGGATGATGTTATCTGTAATACTGAATATAAATGAGTGTAGATCAATATTGTATAATTTATGATATAAATAACATCCATTTTAGCAAAAATGAAAGTACTTTTAGATGAACATTTGGCGTTAGGAGAAACTTACAAACGAAATGCATGTTTTAGTTCGAGATGTTGAACCAACGGTTATAGAACCTTCGTTTGGTATTGGTCGACTAATGTATGCAGTGTTGGAACACAATTTCCACGTCAGAGAAGGAGACGAACAGAGAACGGTAAATCAATCGAACTACGTTATTCCCTGTTAGGAAGTAAGACTTGTGTAAAAACTGTGTTGTTATATAAAGCAGATTTACTGAAATCATGATATATATTTCAACATGGATAGAATTTTACGTCTTTCCGTTTTTGAATCTCTTCGATTGGATTTTCCTTATTTTTCTATCAGGTAGTTAAGTTAAAAGATGTTTGCAATTGCCTGTTTTGGCCACTTTGATTAACCGTAGTGTAATGTATTGTTATTTGATGCTTGTATTAAGTTGTATTGTATTTTCTGTTTTTTGTGTTGTGTTGTTTTGTTTTGTATTGTGTTTTAAAATCGGTCTCTTTTCGTTTGCAGTGGTTGTCTCTCCCACCAGTTATCGCACCAGTAAAGTGCTCTGTTCTTCCTCTCAGTAAAAACAAAGATTTTGATCCCTTCGTCAAGACACTGTGTAAGTATTGATGCAGCTACTGTGGTGACACGCATGCTTTACTAGAACATTTGCCACTCTTATTCTCCATATGAAACTACATCCGGGGTCCTTATTTCACCAATTAGCCAATATCAAATATACCATAATACTCTTTGTTTGTCCACCCAAAATTTTGCATAAGCATTGCTTTATTTTCTCTTGGGACTTACGATGTTCCCACGAGAAACTGGAAACAATGCTTATGCAAAATTTGGGGTGGACAAATAAAGAGTGTTATGGTATTTTTGATATTGGCCAATTGAAGTATCAACATAGTGACAGAACGCCAATTCTTTATGAATGGAACCTAGCTGCAAGGACAAGGAAATTCATAGGGCACGATGAACAGCACTTGCTCCATAAAAGCTGCAAGACCGTGGAGATCATCCATGAACGAGAGACCTTGATTAAGCACGAAGAGTTCGGGGACCATGGAGAAGAACAGAAACGAAATTTCGTCGATTTTGCATACTGCGTTGGCCGTTAGGTCATATTAGACCGCTTCGAGCCATCTTTTCCATCCTTGACGTTTAGCGGTGAAGCATTGCTTCTCGTACCGATCATACCACCTATATAGCTTTGAAAATATTAACTTTTTGTCACCAAATATAAGCTTTATCAAGGCTTAAAACAGGATTCTTTATTGCAAGATTTGGGTCGTTTTTAAGTTTTTTTCATCGCTTATTTAAAGCAATTTTTCCTCCTTTATTAAGTTATTATCCTAGCAAAAATATGTCCTGAGCTTCCTTATAAGAAAACAATTATGGTTTGTGTTTAAAGGAACACTCCAGCCGCCTAAACTAAGTGTTATTTTGAAGAAAGATATGAACAAAGTGATTATGCTAATTTTGAAAAAAGTCTTGAAATAATAGTGTTACTTTAACTCATACGTAAAGTAAATTCAGTTTTGTGCATTATCCCCAGCGTGTGTCTCCATCACGACATTTCGTGTGCAGAGCTTCCAGTCGTTTCGGAAAGTCATGGACAGTTTTGGAAATTACCAAAACCTAAAAAGTTATGGAAAGTTAGGTCTTGTAGTTGAGGGAAAAGTTTTGTATCGTTTGAAAGAATTTAGCTTTGCGACGAAAACGATGTTTAGTTTCTTGGCGCATAACAACTTAGGTTATACACATGTTGTGACAAATTTACGAACTACCGGTACAATTTTATTACGCAAAATAGAAAGAAAATGCTTATTTAACGAACAAAAGTTGCACTTCCTACAAGAGATAAAATTTTTGTGCAGGTTTTGGAAGTTTTAAGTTATGGAGTTTTGGAATTTAAAAAACACAGTTTTGAAATGCGAACAATGAATTGTGCGAACCCTGCGTGTGTGGCTTGTTTAAAAGTAAGCGCCAAACTCGCACCAAACAAAAACATCAAAAGGGCCGTTCTCAATTCATTACACTTCCCGGTAAGTATATGTAAACACTTTATACTGCTTAAGCGGTTTTACTGAAAGCAACTAGTGGCCGAGCGTTCAAACCAGTGAGCTTCTCTAACTAAGTAAATGTTATCCTTGTGTGCTTTTGAACGTTACACTTTTACAGAATATGACTTCCTTTAACAACAAGAAAGTGATTTATAATTATTTTATGTTATCGTGTTCTAAATAGTTTCAATCATTTATAGGGTCTTTTTTTGGCGATTATTTGCCTATCTTGAGCTCTTTATGATGCTGAAATGTTTTTTTTTTTCTTGTTGCATGTGTTCTCGTTCATTCCATGGTTTTTTTCGTCTCTTTAGTTGAAAAAGGCGGGAAACGCACGTTGCATAGTTGATGGAGTAAAACTGTACAAAATTGTGATTGGTTGAAAATAGTTTTGTCGGTCTTCTCATTTTTTCACTTTATACTTATTTCACTGTTGTGTTACTCACGTTGTAGCTCAAATATGTAGAATCATTTTTATAAAATCATTCATAAAACATTTTAATCCTTTCAGCTGAGCTATTAACTTCGTTGGACATCTCCCACAAGGTTGACAGCTCCAGTGGCTCTATTGGTCGACGTTATGCAAGAACTGATGAAATTGGAATTCCATTTGGTATAACTGTTGACTTTGATACGGTTAATAGGGAGCCACATACGGCCACATTACGGGAGAGAAATTCTACCAGACAAATCAGAGCGGAGGTAACAAAGTTATTTTGATTTAATATTTATCAGTTGGAAATAAGAAGAAGAAGAAGAATAAGAGAAGTGCCTGAAGATTAAATTATGTAAATCGAAAATAATTGCGTGCATTTTTTCCAGCGCGACATGGTTTTATTGTAAAATTAATCTTATTTATACCAACTCATTTCTGTTATTTTATCCTTTAGTTGACTCGCCTTCCCCAAATCGTGAGCGACCTGATCCGCGGCTCTGTGACCTGGGACAAAGTAGAAAAAGAACACGGGCTGTTTGAAGGACAAGAGACATCTGCTGCCGGAAAGTGAACCACGTGATGAACAAACTAAACAATCAAAAACGTCGGTCCCTGAAAAAGAACTGATGGCAAAATACGAAGTTATTTCAGTTAAACCATTGTTTACAGCAACTGTCACTGCCAAACTTTTTGGGTTGTTGTTAGACCTGACCAGTTTGATTTTCTATAGTACAGATTCGGCCAATCCTGTTTTATAAACGCCGTAAAAAATTTAAAGTATTTAGGTATTGACAGGTCATCAATTTGATTTTGCTTGTCTAGACAGCACGGTACGTCATTTATTACCACTGACTACTGTTGTTCTCTTAGGTTTAATAAACGGGGTGGTCGGAATAAACGGTGGGG
>JANCMA020320155.1:0-11886 GCA_024336925.2 Zoanthus solanderi | reverse complement strand
CCTCCCATTTCCCCATAAATCGTACAATCATTGCAGTAGCCTTAGATGGACTTTGTCAATAACTGTAACTCACACGTCAACATTTCAAGGGGAGAGAACTCTCCAGTCAATTCCTTACACCGATTATTGCCGAAACAGTACTTAGAATCATCAAAGAAACATGCGAAGATATTTTAGTAGTACCTATCGCTAAGACCCAATGAGCAAGACAAACACTTATTTTGAACGAAAAGTAAAAACGAATTCGAAGCGGGTAATAATAAGATACTGTTGAATACTAATTTTTTTAACTGTCAGGATATTATACACTATATTATTCACGTATATCATTGGTGGCAAAAGAAATTCAGTTACTGCTTTTGAAACTTGGAATCCGTATTAACCGACATAAAAAAGACAAAAAGGTGGGGAAGAATTTTTTCCTTTTTTTCCAAAAGATGACAAAATATGAATTCTTTCTATCCGTCACCATTTGGTGTACAAAAAGAGTTTGGGCTGTTTTCTTTATATTTATATGTTTACGTCTTTTTGAAATATCCTAACATGACTGCAACTTTATCAATTGATGTATTCAATATTTCGGCAATGCGCACACAGTCTAGGCTCAAGCACAAATAATTGACGATCTGATTGGCAATACAATTTTACAGATCGTTTTGTGATTGGCTAACGGAAATTCTATTGTTATCTTGTGTTACTCAGAAATATAATGCTGCCGTTTCGTAGCCTCGGCTTCGGTTTCTCGTCGCCAATGTAGTATAAAATAATAATAGCACACCTGGGGCCCTTTGAACCCCTTGTAACCATGTTTTCCACGCCTTCCTCTGTCACCCTATAGAAGCATAAAAGTAGAAAAAAATATATTTGTGAATCTCCTTTGTTATGCACTCAAGATATTAGTTCTGACGACAAGAGCTTCAGCTAAATCAAGAAAAGAGCTTCAGCTAATAACATTTTTAATGTAATACTATGATATTATTTTTTTACAACTAATCCTGTATGCAATACTGCTCTAACGTCAGGGCTGGTGCGCCGGCTAACTGCCTTATTCTGCTGGAGCGTATCCAACACTGATATGCAATTAGACAAGAACTCTCCGAGACACTTAACTCTATCTCAGCATTGCAAAAAGTATTTGCAACTTTGTAAAGCTTAAGAACTCAATTGAAGCCAAGAGCCTCAACTAAAAAACTTCTTATTTTTTTTGCAAGCTATTTAAACTAAAATATTTTCACGGTTACTGTGCTGTATGACTGCGTTTTCTTGTTTCAGAAGCCTGTCATACTTATTGAGACATATTTTGTAAGTGATAGGATGATGTGCACTTTAATCAGATAATGTTCAGTTAATTGTAATCAACAACTATACTGACTTAGAATTTTTATTCTACTTTCTAGTACATAGTAAAAACATTAGTGCTCATCTTTTATTAATCAAACTCATCGCTGTTAAAAGCAGCTCTAACATCATCTTCCTTGTTTTCCTCGTTTGTGGAATTGCCTACTACAAAAATGAGTAAAATTCAGGAATCGTCTACTCTCCCCGCCATTTTATTTCAATGTTTCATTGTATTTCCATACAAACTCGATCATTTTTTGGATTATTTACGTCAAAAAATGATTGATTTTGTATGGAAAAACACTGAAACACTGAAATGAAGAGTCGACGATACCTGAAGTGACGTCATGGCCTGTTCTGGACCCAGATTTAGCAACTCCCGGTCATCTTCGTTGGGCGTGGCCGACGAAGGTACTTTAAAGCACGATTTTGCGGCAAAAATATGAAGGAATCGAATTTCTTTTTAGAATACTCTTCTAAGCATTCTAGAAATACTAAAACCGAAAAAAAGGTTTTTTGGCCCTATTGACACTTTAAAGAACCCATGCACATCTATCGTAAAGAGTAGGGTAGTGACTCCGATGTTATGTGGTCTGTCTCTTCTACTGGGAGCATTATTAATATATAAAAATATTTGTGAGCCGCTGTAACGGACGATCTATGTAAGTCTCTGAACTGTCAGCTCTGTAATTGTTTGTAAAGCACATATGAATATTTATATGGGCAAATGTGCTATATAAAATCAATGCATTTCTTAATTTCTTATAGTTCCCTAACTAGTACTTGTAGTTGTGGACTTTAGACCTGCTTTAATTTTAAAAAGGAAATCACGTTCCCAAAACAGGCATTTCTATCCTTCTAACACAACAATATTTCCACGCACTTTTGCCAGATGCATTTCTGATCTGTGTCTTTAATCGCTGTTGTACATGTCCTGCTTATAAATATGATAATATAATAACAATAACAATAACAGTAATAATAATAATAATAATAATAATAATGGAGATGATGATTATTTTCTATCACATTTTGATAATCAATGTCATTTTAATTATGATGATTAAAACTGTGTAGGCGTTTCAAAAGAAGCAATTGTAAAACAAGTTAGATACCGTTTAAAGGAGACTAAACATTGACGTTTTGGGCGTTAGTTCTTCGTCGGAGACTCGGACGAAAGACTAACGTCTTTCTAATTATCTTTAGCACATTATTAAGAAGCATATTTAAAAAATAACCATATCACTATTCATCACCATTATGATCTTCTACTCCACTTAATGAAAATCAACGCAATTCGGACGCCAAGTTGTTTTTATTGCGCATGTCTGTGTCACTTAATGACAATGCTACGAAGTAGTGAGAACTGTACAATGACAGCAAACAGATTTCATACTTCGCCTCCTGAAGCCCCAATGTAACCTTGGTCACCTCGGTAGCCTTTCACTCCCTAATAATTAGAACATACATTTTAATATGTAAAAATAAACAGCCAATTGATAAAGTTGAAATCACTAGGACAGCTGCGCTAGGAACTTCTAGTGTTTTTGAGTATTATGGACGGATATGATCTGCTACTATTGATGTTTCTAAAAGCTTTGTTTAAGCTTAAGTTTGATTCATATTTTTGGTGAAATGTGGGTTTGCTTATTGATTCGGTTTCGTTTCGTTTTTAAGATATAATCGCAAAAGGCTCTCTGTTTTAAAACTCTCTGTGAGCTAGGATAATCCAAAAGCAAACATCTCGAGGAATAAAAGTAAGCACTTCGCATTCAATGTCTTCACTCATGTCAGTTTGGCGCGATTACATAATTATGTGCTTCCTGAGAAATGTATTTAAAACTGCATCATTATTCCTAAATCTATTGGAAACGTATCGGAAATATTTGCCGCGGAAAAAATAATCAAAATTGGCGTTTCGAGTTTTCTACATCTGAGTAAGTGACAAAGTTTCATATTCTGACTCCAAACAATACCACGACTAACAAAACGACGACTAAGATGTTTAAAGAAAATGACTTTTAATCATTTCCGGAAAATTAATAGATACAAACTAACTAGTAGAAAGTCGACATTACAAAACTCTGCTATAGGCGAAAGTTTGTTTGTTTGTACTGTTTCCCTTATAAATGTTGTGTATGCCCTGGTTTCTCATATAAGCTTACAAAAACAGAATTTCTTAGTTTAACAAGTGCTGTGTAACTCAAACTTAAGTTAAATACTATTCTTGTGATCTTGTGGAGGTTTGACAAATAGAATGTATGATTTGTTAACGGATTTGTCACGGCAAGCTGTTTCGAGTATATCGAAACAGCAAAATCGTTTGAGAAACTGCATGTTAGGCTCAAAGTTTTTCTTAAATTTAAACTCAAATTCTATTTATCTTTTTTTATTCTCAACTTGAATTGTATGCAAATGAGGCAGATTGTTAACAATGACGTTATAAATTAGTTTACCTTTAGGCCTCTTGCTCCATTAGGGCCTAGCATTCCTACCCTTCCCATTGGACCCTAAATTACGGTAAAAAAGAAAATAATAACAACGGTTATTTGTTTAACTTGATAAGTAAACAAACACAGTAAATGGTTTCAAATGCTGTAGTTTTCTAAAACAGCTAAACATAATTCAGGTACGTACCCAAAAATGTGTACTCAACGTTTTCAGTGTTAAACATGACTCAAATTCTGAGATATCTCGCACCTCATTTGAAAATAAAGAAATCATTTGAAGATTTCAGTAACATACCCGGTCTCCTTTGACGCCTGGAGGCCCACGAAAGCCAATCTCTCCAGGAGGGCCCTATCATTGGAAGTAATTGATTAATATGTACACATCGAGTCGTTTGTGATTATTTTAATGTCGAAGAAGAGGAGGAGGAAAAGAAGAAACAAAAAGAAGAAGAAGAAGAAGAAGAAGAAGAAGAAGAAGAAGAAGAAGAACAACAACAACAACAACAACAACAACAACAACAACAGAAAAGAAAAGTAGACTTGCCTTGCTTCGCCCATTTTCTTTATAAGGAATCCAAAGATCACCGCTCAGTGACAGTGATACATTGTACTCTTTACACCATTCTCTCATATTTGGAGATCCCTGCGTTTCTATGGCGCATATAGTATAAGCTTTTCCAAGATCAATCTGTAACCATGCTCGGTCCCTGCCTGATGCTGTTGTCGTCCAGTACTTAGGTCCTTTCAATCTGGCAAAGTGAGGCTCGTACCTGTACGAGAAATAGGACGATGCACTGAAACGTTTATCCGGTATAATGTTTGGATCAGCGACTCCGATGGGAACACAGTCTGAAACAAAATTAAAGTATGCTTTTAGAGGAAATATAATACTAGAATTGTAAAGCAAGGAAATTGGGGCCAAAAAATTATATTCCCAAGTCTTTTAAATGTAAATAAACTAAGATAGATATAAAAACTTAAAATAGATGGAAAAAGTTAATAGAATATTCATTTTACTTGCCTTGAATTGCTTCCCCAAAATGTTTGTATGTGTGAATCAAGTTAAACTTTGGGGAGCTAAGTCCCCCTTCAAAAAATGAAGGATAGAATCAGTTTGGTAAATATCAGTCATGACCGAACAACATGCTCTAGCAGGTTTCTAAATATTGTGAATGCAGTTTTTTCCCACAAAATGAGATTGAAGCATCGTCTACTACATTCTTTAACTTAAAAATTAAGTTCTCAAAATGTTCTTTGGAATAACGTTTATAATTCTATATTTCCTACATCGGTAGGCTGGCTGAGGGTTCTGCAAACTGGGTTTCCTTCAGTTCCATATTAGTTTATTGAACCTTAAAATAGAAATTATGATACACGGATTTTGTGTTGGCTTTTGTGTAAATGTAATTTTAATTGAAATATCTCAAAATGACAAAAAATTTGAAGAATTAATCAGACATTTAACCAACTAATACCGTAGCCTATGTCTGTGGTAGCATTTTTGTAGCATTGATCATGTGATCTTATGCTGTACATCCCAACGTCCTTGAAAATAAAAGAAAATACAGGTGTAAATGGAGGTGTTTTCCACATTTTCCCACGAGAGGGCATTGTATAACTAACTTATCCTATACCTTTGAAAAAAATACAGCAAGCCATCAATTTATTCTGGCGGGGAGGACGAAGAAGAAATATAACCGAAGTTTGTTGGCTGACGTTTAAGAAGGTAACGAACCCTAGAACCCGAATTTCCACAAAACTTAATTTTTTTGAGAAATTGTTATTATATTTCAACTGGCCTCTACAAAATATTACCACTACACTGTTGCTTGACTATACTGTTACCATGGTAACAGATTCAGCTCCATAACTTGTCACAAAAAGGGCCTCTCCTGATGGTAAGGATGCAGCCTTTAAAGTATATCATGAAAATCTATACAATGAACTAGGCTTATGAAAATACTGTATTTGCTGGAAAAAAAATTGAAGTTGAAATTTCCGAAAGTTTTACTTTTTGCTCCAAACGGTGATAAAGATTCGGGTGCTACACAAATAGAATTCAATGGACTCTGTTGATTATATAAAAAAAAAATTAATAATAATGACACCTCCCCTTAAGGGGCTTTTCAGTGTCATATTATAAAAACCCTCTCTCCCAATTAAGAATCCCAACTGGTAGGAGGCAAACCAGTTGGCTATTTACGAAGCATGGTGAATTTGCCCCTTGGATCACCGAGGACAAATCCATTCAGTAGTCCAAGTCGGGGATTTGTACCCGGGTCTCCCGCATTCAAATCCCCAACTCTGACCATTGAGCCACGCTGCCTCCTAGCTTAGCCTAGATTCTAGCTTATTTACATAAAAGATACTGCTTGCACAATTTCTAAGTGCGAAAAAAGTTCCTATTTTAAAAGTGCAGCTTGAGAGAAGTGCCACTGTGGACCATAAGCACAGTTCATGTAGCCTACAAAATGGGTATGGGTAAATAAAGATATTCCTATTACTAAGTTTTGACTGACATGTGAAAAAAGTTAAAAAAAAGAATGAGCCAGGGTTGATAGAGCTAAATAGTTACAAAATGTGTAGCATATTTTCTAGTAAAGGTTTATCAGTTATATTTTCTCAAAAAGGGGAGATGTTTTAATGTTTTTGATCGTGAAATCACGCAATCTTTTAAATCATTGAAAATACAATAAAAACTAAAGCTAAACTATATAATGCAGGGCCGTCTTCAGTGATTTATATACCATTATAACAAAAGTTGCTAATTCCCTACTTCACTCAAAACTGACGTTCACTGAATTGATTAGATAATGGCGAGCATGGTGACGTGGCCAGTTGTGTGTCACACGTGCATACCATACCAAGTTATACATAGTGGCTACAGCGTCGATAGATGGTAGCCACTATGTCACCGTCCAGGTAAGTGAGTCTGTATCACCACAACAGGAAGCCTAGGCAAGTCTCCAAATAACACAGGCAGCCCTCAAAAATTTGAAATATTTATCGGAATTAATCAACTGTCACCCATTAAAACTACTATCATTCCAAATATTTTAGCGAATACCAATCGAAGGGTTAATGTTTTTTTTAAATAAAAGGAACAAGAAATTGTAATTTTTGAGATGAAGTATTACTTTTGTGACTGCATCCACAGACGGTCCCAATCCCCAATATGAATAAGTAATATGAGTATAAAAAACGTTCTAGATTTAAAAGCTAGTTTGTTTTAAATGTAAGTTTGTTCACAATCCATGTTTACTTGCAGTAGCCACAAGTGCCTAAAAAGCGCGTTTTATTATTTTTGGTGGAAATTGTGTTTTTAAACACCCCCTCCCCCTCCCTCCCTTCCCACTTCCTGAAAGCACTGTATTTTACGTATTTCTTGTATTTTATGGTTTTTTTTACCACCTTAATCTTGGACGAATCATTGGTGAAGCTTCAATCAAATTATTGCAACCATTCATTGAGTATAAGTAGTACTAAAAAGGACAATTACTGGTAGTCCCTTGCTAGTAATGATGCAAAAGCCGGGTCGAATACTACTAAGATTTAATTTAAGATAAGTTAAATTGATTCTTTAAGGCCACTTAAAAAAAATTCCCGGTTTATCATCAAAATTTTCTCAAAATTCAGTGAGGGAGGGTGCTTTTTTTTTTTTTTTTTTTTCATGCTTTTGCGGACTGTTGAGTTAGTTCGGGAATATATCTGCACCACCAATCACCGAACTAAGTTGGACAAAGTGATATTTCTAAGGTGGAGTTTGAATGGCTAAACGAGTCTGACACAAATGCATAGAAAAGGGAATAAAGTGTCGTAATATGGTGACGGTCGAATGGTTTGTTACTCTATTAATTGTTATGCAACATAGAAAATGTTTCTCGACTTTTTCGTCATTTATTTTTCTATTAAAAAAATTTTAAAAAAAAGTCAATGCTCTGGCAAAAATCAATGCGCGCGCTGATGATAAACCGGGATTTTTTTTTAAGTGGCCTAACTCACGTGTAAAGTCTTTATCTTTAATTCAGTTCATTGAAAGTAGGATAATATTAAAAGTAACATAATTTTGTCACTGTTTAAATATTCCTTTAAAAACAGGTATCAAAAGTTTAGAACAACAAGATATCTCTCTTGCGTGACTTATTTGTTTTATTGAATTTTACAAAATGATTTTTACACCTAGCTCGAAACCTTAGCAACCTGTGAGTGATGCCATTATTTCTTGCTTGTAAGAAAACTCCAATCATCAACTCTACGTTTGACAGCATGCCAGTCATTCACTCATTGTCAGTGTTTTTATGCTTAAGCAAAAAAACTCTGTGTGAAAACAATGGTTTTAACCGAATGACTATTTGCAGTTTCTTTAAAACTTCATGCTTCACCAAATTCATGAAGTACCTATATTACCCGGCCCAGCTTGAAAAGTTCGTGATCATAGCAATTAGAATACAGACAACACGCCATCAGTAAAGCAATTGAAAACTTTGATAGAAGGAATTTTTCTTCTTCGTAAAACAGCATGCATTACTTTGAATGTCATTATTTCTTATTTCAAATTTCGAGCAAACCATAGTTTTGTGTTGGTCATTTTTTGCCCGAAGGTTTGTTGAAAGAAATTGGGGGCGTTATCTCAAAGCACCAGTATGTAATATTTAGAATAAAAATCCATTCTAGAAAAAAATTACAGAAAATTTGAAGTCTAAAGAAGGAAGTTTAAGAAAGGTCGCCCGTAGGGATTGACTAACTTGATTTGGGCTAAAAGTTTTACTTTCAGCGTGGTACTAGCAATGTGCAAGTTTAGGCAGTGATTTAGTTAAAACAATAATTTTCATAAGTATTGATTAAAAACTATTTCAAGGCCAAGCAAATACCTTTTGGATCCAGCGATGTTACCATTACAGAAAAACATGTCGATATCGCAAGGTATAGGTAAAAGTGGTGTCGGTACTGTGAAGCCATTGATTCGTAGACCCCAATAAAATCAAAATATTTGTCTTGAGGCTTTTACATTTCCCGCTTGCAACAATAACTATATGATGTTTACAAAAGCGTTTGATTTATAAAAGACACGATGCTTGCAGTTTACTTAGGACACTTGTAAGAACTGTTAGACAATTATGATGAAAGCAACGCCCTGCGTGCAAACATTTTGTAGGTTGAAGTAATTTCCATGTCCCGGATGTTGATAGGCACATAACCAAAAAGATAACAGTTGACAACACGTGCCATGATGTCTAAGGTATACCTAGCTACTTTAGAGTTTTAGCAAACAAAGTCAGGCAATGGTATTGTTAAACATCGCATTCTAAAAAAGGAATAAGTTTACAATCTAAAGCTTGAGAAATGAATTTAAACTTTGAGAAAAAATTTCGAACATTTACTGCAAAATTTTCAAAGGTTCGGTTTAGATAGATAGTTAATTGCTAATGCGTTGAAACCCGCTGTTTGAATTAAGCTAATATTTGCATGCAAATGGTATGATTATTATCAAATTCATAAATTAAAACCTGCATTATTACATAATAAAGGAGAAAAGCTTAAGTTAAAACGAAAACAATAAAACATGACTAAATTAAGCCTTAAAGGGTATTATGGAATTATCAATAATAAAGACTGTTACGAATTCCGTTTGTCTTAAAAACAGGTCTAAAACAGTATGCGCTTCTTGGCTTCCTTGCGACTGAACGATGGCGGCAGCAACTTTTAAAAGTAAACTATGACCAGACGACTCAACGATAGAAGCCTTAAAACTACCTTATTTGTAAGTTTGCTTCTTCGTTCGAAAAGATTAAAGTTATTTATCTTTGAGCTGGATTTTTTGAATTTATATTGGCCGTTTTTGTAAAACTGATAAGATGTGTCGCGGAAATGTACAAAAATAAAAATACCAAAGTAATTGTCTGTAATAAAATAAAATAAATCTAAAGATTAAAATGTCAAGGAAATCCGATGTTTTTACTCAGTACAGAAAAAAAGTATGACAACTCCAAAACAAGTCTGTAACCTGACTAAGTCATTGAACAATAAAATGCAATCATAAAGGGCAACATTTTCGGAAAAACCGGTAGACAGATAATGTCCATTGCCAACAACCAAGAAAAACATTGATATATATTTTAAAAACTATGACGATACTCGTTTTTTTATTATTAATTTGCAGTGCAATGAAATGTACTTGAATCATGCGATATTTTTATATTTAACAAAAGTCTGATTGGCTTCCTGTTTCTCTCGAAGTCCACTACTGTTAGTTGGTTAAGCGCCGGAAGTCAAAACGGTTTTGCGTTTTCTTTCCGAGTTTTAGACCAGGATATTAATTTTTTTGCTTTAAGTGAACAACAAGTGAGCAACAAAATTTGGTTTTTCGGTTAACACTAGCAAAAAAAGTTTCTTTTAGAATTTACTAATAATCCACGAGATTCTACTTCAGGAAAAAACCGAAGAATGTACACAAAACTCACAAAATGCTAATTATGAGACAAGACGCGCGCGTGTTAAGTAGAAGAAAAAGAGATTTGCAGTATATTGTTTATTTCAGTATAAAGCACCAAATTCTAAATCAACTATAGCACCTCAATGTCTAGTGGTAGATATATACGCTTTTTTTTATAAGAACAATGAGGCTCAGATTGGCCGAAAATTAAGAACAATTTAAGAACAGGCTGAGGCTGATAAAAAGTGAAAATGTTTCCATAGTTGAAACTTGACCAAATCTTGCAGTTTACGTTCGGAACGTGCACAGTAAAATACAGAAGCACCGTTTCCCATTTATTATTATAGATATAATAGACAGATAGATAGCTGAAGCAGTCAAAAAATTAAGAACAATGAGTCTCGGCAAAAGTTACTGGTTCTTATAAAAAAGGGTTTAAGCCATTACGCTTCGTGTCTCGATATATATATACCTATTCATATTCCTAAAAGAGCAGTAAACTGATTAGAGTTATTATATATTCCATGAAATTTTGCCAAACGAATACACCGAGCGTCTTCCATCCGTACCTCATCACAAGAAACCTTTTTTTTGGTCATTTTCAAAAACATTCACATCAGAATTAAATTTCTTCATAACTTTGCTTCAAGTAAATAAGTTTGTATCATGTAATAATGATACTTTTACAATGTCGGCTAATAAGAAACGAATTTCCTGTTAAAACCTAGATACAACCTTGATTTCGATAATAAAACTATTTAGCCTGTACTCGAAACTGAAAAGCTAACTGATTTGAGCTGTATTTCTTACCACCCGCTAGTCACAACCTCGTTGTGGGTAAAAGAAACGACTACCGAGTGTATTTGTCTCCACTTCGTGAGATTTTTAAAAGAGCCTAAGCATTTTTTCGTTCAAATCTGGTATACTGCGCATTTCTGTGTAAATTGAACTCTTTTCAATTCCTTTTTTATATGGAAATGAAAGATATTACTATCACTTGTTGAAAAGCTTCAGCGTACAAGACCAGAACATCTAGATCTTTCTAACACTATAAAAATTTGATAATTTATCATATGTTGGATTAAAACACATTTATGCGGTGCTTTTTAAATTGAACGTAAGCCCAATTTGTATCTTGCCTCAAGCTGATATTACATGAAACTTTTTTTCGTGCAATTTGTTTTACAAAGCCATTGCGAGACTAGCTTTATGATTCATTATAGCGTGTAGCACCTTGTACCATGGCTTAAATTGTTGCGAAACAAATTGCAGACATTGCTGCCGAAAGTAAAATCCAGTTATACTTATCGCAATGAATTCGTTTACAAATTTGAATTTGCATGAGCCGATGCGCCTTGTAACACTCCCTTTACAATTTATGTTGTCCAGTAACGGTGTTGCGAGGCAAGTTGCACGAAAACCTCCCTGGTTTACTGTCATCGACATCAGCTTTTAGTATTAGTGATAAAACAAAAATGCAATGGTAATTAAAACCCATTTTAAACTCACTTCGTTAAAAGTTGTTTTCTTTAGAAATCAAAAAAACACTGCAATTAATGCTTAATAGATTTCAAAATTATGGAAAGTTGAATTTGCTGTAAATCTCGTCAGTTTGGCGAGCACCAGTTGCAAATTTCTTTTGTCGCTTATAAACAAAAACAAAAA
>JANCMA020320053.1:0-11886 GCA_024336925.2 Zoanthus solanderi | reverse complement strand
GAATATAATTTATAATAATTTATAATTATTCAATTCTTGATCACTGCTGTAAATAGTAATATAGAGTTTTAAGCATAAGCTAGAGAAATACATACAGTTTTACAAGTAGATAAATTTTACACTGTAGTGAATTAAGAAAATTTTTCAAAAAACTGACGTTTCAGACTACAGTTGTAGATCTACTGCAAATTTTGAATTCTGGTACCCTCATGCTGCTACTTGATTTGAGCTTTTTAAAACACACAAGTGCAAATTAATTTCATATTGAGCGAGTAAAAGGTTCAATTAATCAAATTAATTTTAATCATATACATGAAAAAATTATAAAAAAAATGTTAGTTAGCAAAGCGTGACAATGACAAAGTAACAATTCATGTTTGCATGGACAATTCGACATGCCTTCATCGTTGTCATAGAAACTTCTGCATTTTGATTGACTTATTAGCTTTGAGACTGTAACTGCACCAAATTATGTACACATCTTGCACAGAATTACAAAGTAATTGCACTGCTCTTGACAAATCATAATCAAGTAATTTTTCATGTATATGATTAATATATAAATAGGTAATAAACAAATAAATACAAAAATTACATCAATTGATGTCGTACACCTACCCAGTCTGTGGTAAAGGGTGCACCAGATGCCATCAGCATGCTCACTTCATCAGCCTGGCCATTTCGAGAAGCTTCCAAAAGCCGCTTTCCCAAGTCCACCAAGGACATCTTTTCTTTTTCCTTCATTAGCCCTGGTAGCTTTTACAAGAACAAAGTAACTAAATCTTTCTGACCAACCTACACAAAACCTTGTGTTTTTGTTAAAACAAAATCTGACGTACTAATACCTCTTTCCAAACAGATCTGCTTTACAACTAAATGGAGAGGAAACTTATTACCTGTCTTATACCCCTGTCCTGACAGATTATTTTATCCTTTTTTGAGTTCAACCATTAAAACAACAAAATCAAAAATTAGAACAGATTCTGAATTAAAATTTAACCCTTAAATAGACAAGGGGGAAGGGGGAGGGTAGCTGAACCCCCTCATTTTTTTGAGATTTTATGAAGTGTTTTTAAGATTTTTCCAGATCCTTTTTAGTAGCTGGTACTTAATAGGTAAACATGTTTTCTGAAGTGATTTCTGATTTGATTACCCTTTTGTATGCTTCAAAGCAAATTCGAAACATGGAATTTTGTTTTCAAATTTTGTTAAAAAATTTGTAACTTGTGTTTTATTGCAAAATGAATCACAAATTATCATTCTAGTTGATAGCCCTACAAAATAAATGGTTTATGTTGCCATAAATACTTTACAACTTATACCAATAATTTGTAAATAGGCTTTATTATAGAGAAACTATTAAAAACTTTGATCACCATGACAACAGTGTAAAACAGTTCAATTATTATTACTCAGCCTTTTCGAAGAATATGCCTGAGTTATAAGTTGGGCTTTTTTTTCAACTTTCTGCCAGAAATCAGCGTCTAGTCCCAGGGCTAATGGAGTTTACCCAGATCACTCTGGGTACCAGTCATTTCAGTCTAGTTTTATTTTATTAACATGACTTGTAAAACTTTAAAATGAATAGAATTGTTTTTCATTCCAATTTTAAGCCAATGTTTTTTCTTACAATGGTCATCATCATCATCATCATGTACAGTTTTACGTCTGTTTTACATGCTGGCATGTGTTAGATGGTAGATAAGATATAAGATATAATTTAACATATAAACATTATTACAGCTTATTTAAAACACTAACTGAGAAAGTTTTAAATGGAGATAAAATTTCAATTATCATTACCGCTGCCATATGAAAGTAAAAGCCCTTTTTTACCAGGATGATGTCAGGGAAACTTTGGAATCTAATAATTTTGATGACATTACTTTGGAATATGGGAGAATTGTGACAAATATCGGGAATTTGGAAGCGAGCTTAAAGGAAGCGAGCGATGCCATGATTGACGGTGAGAAACCCCTGCAAGAGGTAAGAGAGTATATTAAAATCTCAAAAAGTGAGCTAAAACCTTGAAAGAAATTAAGAGATGAATTAAAAGAAAAATTAGAGGATTTGGAGAGAACAAAGGAGCAGAATTTGCTAAAAAGGAAATACGATTTTAAACAGAAATTAGACACTACTGTAACAAGTGAAAATGCAAACTCAAAACCACAAGCTGTGAAATTACAGAAGTACAAAATAACCCCCTTTGCTGGTGATTTCAAAGACTGGTTGAGATTCTGGAAGCAGTTTAGAGTGGAGGTTGATGGTTCAAATCTCTCTGACATTAGCAAATTTAATTATTTAATTGAACTGGTCTAGGGAAAAGCCAAAGATTGTATATTGGGTCTACCCCATACTTCTGAAGGGTATGTAGAAGCTGAGAAAATTTTGGAGATGAATTTTGGCAAAAATATAAAGGTGCATAAAGCCTTGATTAAGGAACTAGAGTCTTTGCCAAGTATTACAAATACAAAGCAAGTCAAGGAAATTCATGAGTTTTACACTAATCTGTCTCCCACAGTATGAACACTTGCCACTACTGTATGAAAATATTGGAGGGAGCCCAAAGCTATGCGTATAGTATAATAATGGATAAACTGGGGCCCGTGAGGGAATCCATGGCTCAAAAGGATGACCAGTGGGAAGAATGGGGTTTAGGGGAACTGGTAGAGAACTTAAGGAAGTATACAGACAGAAATCCTTTGCCAAATGAAATCGATGGCAAAACCCCAAAGTCCCCAGGGGGGTCCCATGGCTCAGACAGAAGAAGGGATAACATGATGATGACTGGTTCCCGTGTAAGGCAAAACACCACAGCATGTGTTTACTGTGGTACAAGTGAACATTACAGTAAGGACTGCACTCAAATTTTAGACACGGCCAGTCGTAGAGAATTTTTGACGAAACATAAGCTCTGCTATAACTGTACAAGGTCTTCTCATTTGGAGTCGAAGTGTGGATCACGAAGCTATGGGAGGTGTGGGGCCAGACATCACACTTCATTGTGCAACCAACCACTCACAGCCACATTGCAAACACATGGGACTAATGAAACAAAGCCAAAAGGGTCAAATGATAGGTACTTTGGAACACGAGAAGAGCAAACCACCCTCCATGCTACAGTTGTAGCACAAGTAAATGGGGTCAAGGCCAGAATAATGCTGGACACTGGAGCTGGTAGCTCATATATCAGTTCAAATCTACTAACTAAGTTGAATCTGAAGTCTCAGCGAGTAGAGAGGAGAGTCATTGAACAAATGTATGGAGCTGTGTGCAAGAATGTTGAGCTGTATCAAGTTAAGATTAAATCTGATGCTGTAGATGACTTTGAAATAGATGTGCAAGTGATCAATGCTGAGAAGCCAGTGTTGACTCACCTTCCTAACCCTCAGATTGCTGATCAGAAAAGCAAGAACCCCCACATTAGGCGAATCGCATTCAGTGAAGAGATAACGACTCAGGATCGACTTCCTGTACATGTCATTCTTGGTGCTGCTGATGTCCAGAGGGTCAAAACTACAGAGCTGGCTGTACTTGGTCAAAACCCTGACACAGACCCTGGAGCAGAATTCACCATGTTGGGTTGGGTACTTACAGGCAAGACTCTGTTGCAAAATTTAGAGACTGAGAAAGAATTCTTTGTTTGTTCAAGTTGTGATGAGTTCAATCAGATGTGCTCACAGGAAGTGTTGGGTCTCACAGACTCTGATAACAACTGGGAACCTTTTCATGAGAACTTTTAGGCAAAATTGCAAAGACTGGAAGATAGAACACATTCCAATCGATTACCATGGAGACCAGATCACCCATTAACATCTAACAAAAAATTGACAATGGCTAGGCTGCGAAGTACAACTCAGAAACTTGAGAAACTGGGGAAGATTGAAGAATATCACAAGGAGATGGAACAGCAACTCGAATGTTCAGGTGATTTTGGAGCTGGCTCCAAAACCAGCCACAGGGCAAGTGATTCATTACATTCCACATCAACCAGTTATCAGAGAAGAGGAGCAGTCTACAAAAATGCAAATTGTGTATGACTACTCAGCAAAGAGTGACCCAAAATCACCCTCCTTGAATAACTGTTTAGAGGTTGGACCACCACTGCAGCCAATGATTTTTGACATTATGCTAAGAAACAGAATGCATAAGTACTGTGTGACAGGAGACGTTAAAAAAGCATTTCTTCAGATTCACATCGAGCAAGAAGACAGGGATGCAATGCGTTTGTTATGGTATGACAATCTGGAGGACAGAAACATTGTTGAATATCATTTTGCACGAGTAATATTCAGGTCCTCACCGAGTCCCTACATCCTTGGTTCAACACTGCAAAAACACATCAGTCAATATACTGAACAGTGCCCAGAAATGATATTCAGTCAGGTAGTGATAATGTAGAGAAATTATCCCAGTTCAAGACTGAAGCAACTAAGATTATGAAAGAGGTGGGATTTCAATTGCACAAATGGCACAGCAATGTCCCGGAGATAGAGAAGTGCAAAGCCAGTTCGAATCAAGGATCTAAGGCAGAAGACATCTATACTTATGCCAAGTTAACAGTAGGAACTCATCCTCATGAAACTAAGATTTTGGGAACACTCTGGAACAAAGATGACAACCAACTATCTATCAACTTGCCCAAGTGTATAGAGGAAATTGATAATGGCCCATTAACAAAAAGAAAAATACTATCTGTAATTCACTCTATCTATGATGTGTTGGGAATAACGGCACCTGTGCTGATTGTTGGCAAGATACTTTACAGCCAAGTGTGTCTGAAGAGCTTAAAGTGGGATGAAGAAATTCCAGAGGAAATCCAGCAACTGTGGAACAAATGGCTTAGGGCCATACAAGAACAGCCAATGATCAGTGTTCCTCATACAGTAGTGTTGTCGATTTAATTTATGTGTGACGAAGGTAGTACTACATGGCTTCTCTGATGCAAGCAATTCGGCTGTTTGTTCAGTAATCTATGTTGTTGCATTTCATGCTGCTTTACCAGTGAAGCAGAGCTTGCTTGTTGCAAAATCAAGGATAGCTCCCAAGAATCTGTCAATTCCTCGAAAGGAACTTGTGGCAGCACACATGTTAACATGGCTGATAAATCATGTCAAGCAAACTCTGCAGAATCAGCCCATTGAGGAGTGTCACTGTTGGGTTGATAGTACTACAGTTCTCTATTGGATAAAGGGTCAAGGAACTTGGTCTGTATTCATTCACAACAGAACGAAGACCATTCAGGATAAGGACTACCTTCAGTGGCATCATGTTCCTACAGGTAAGAACCCCAGTGATCAAGGCAGTAGAGGTGTTGGACCAGACAAGCTAGATGAGTTGTGGTTTCAAGGGCCAGACTGGTTGGCTGATGAGAGGAGCTGGCCACAGCAACCTGAGGTCACAGAAAGCAAAGAATCTTGTCAAGAGAAGGTGCAACCTCAGAAGGCGAAACACACAGAACCTGAGGAAGAGCAAAACGGTCCAGTTGATGTATTGCAAACCAAGATTTCATCCTATCAGAAACTTAAGAGAATAACTGCCTATGTGAAACGGTTTGTTGGCAACTGTAGAGGGAAGGACAAGCAACGGGGACCATTAACTACAGAAGAGTTACAAGCAAGCAAGAATTTTCACATTCTCAGAGCTCAGTCATCCCAGGAACTAAAATCAGATGTTCCGTTAAAGAAGGATAAAGAGGGAATATGGAGATGTGCAGGTAGAGTTCAAGACTACCACCCAGTATTTCTACCACGTGTTCACAAACTGACCAAAATGATAATTGAACAGAGCCACTGTCAGAGGTTGCATGGGGGAGTTGCAACAACCATGAGTCATGTGAGAGAGAGGTTCTGGTCCCCCAAACTCAGATCACTTGTCAAGAAATTAGTTCACAGCTGTAATGTATGTCATCGCTATCGGGTCAAGCCATTGAAAACTACGCTCAAGTTCAACTCATCTTTACCGGCTTTCAGAACAGAACTTTCTGATCCCTTTATTGTAACAGGAGTTGATTTCGCGAGACCAATGTACCACAAGACTAGAAAGAACAGAACTGGTAAGGCTTACGCTGCTCTGTTTACCTGTGCAAGCACTCGAGCTGTTCACCTGAAACTGTGTAATGACTTAACTCCCTGGAATTTCAAAGGGCACTGAAGGAGTTCATTGCTCGCAGAGGACTGCTGCAAATTGTGATAAGTGACAACGGTAAGACATTTGTGGCCACAGGTAAATGGCTGAAAGTACTAAGGAAAGGTGAAAGTTTATTCCACTTCATGGGGAAGCTGAAGATTAAGTGGAAATTTAATTTGTCTCGAGCACCATGGTGGGGCGGCTTCTTTGAGTGTCTCATAGGCATCATGAAGCGATCATTGTCAAAGTCCATTTGAAGGAGTTTACTCAAGTTTGCAGAAATGGAAGAAATTCTGATTGATGTAGAGAACTCAATGAACAATCGACTACTGTTGTATCAAGGAGAGGAGTTTGAACAGCCAGTCATTACTCCCACCATTCTGCTCCGTGGGAGACCCCTATCTATTGTGGAAGAGGACTTGCAGCTGATTGGAGATGATGCCGAAGTCACAAAGCGAATGAAGCTGTTGCACAAAAGCAAGCATCAGTTGAGGCAGCGATTCATAAACGAGTACGTCCATGCACTGGAGGAATGGCAGCAGTTGGCGAACAACCAACAAGAAGTAGCTGTTCCAGACACTGGGTCTGTTGTACTTCTGAAGGGTGAGACCAAACAGAGAGCACAGTGGAAATTGGGTCAAGTCCTAGACAAAGTCACAGGAAAGGATGGTGTAGTTCGTGGTGTAAAGCTGAAACTTGGAAGCGGCTACATTGTCGAATGTCCCTTGCAGCTGGTGTGTGACCTGGAGATTGGAGGCAAGGATCCCATGCCGAAACAGACCCTCAACCCAATGGCAGCAGAGTTCATTCCTCAGAGAGGACCAGAACAAAGAGCAAAAGATGCTGCTCGTAGCTGGATGGAGAACCTACTGGCAGATGAAAGATAGGACATTTAAGCTGTGTGACACTAAAATGGGGGGAGGGGGTTGAAAATACACTTAAATTATTGTTAATATGTTATCGAGTTCATATTTTTGTTCATGCACTGCTGCATGTTGTCATGACAATAGGTCAGCCTCTTTTTGAAGAGAGTGAGAGTATGGATTTTGAGTTTTTTCGCAAGCAACTTTAACAGAAGAAAATTTATGGTTTTGGATTGTGTGGGATACTGTTGAGAATAAAGCGAGTGTAAACATTGATGTTCAGAGAATTGGTGTTTTTTTCAACATAAGCTAATTAACTATCACGCCAAGTTTGAGGTCAAACAGGCAAGGCATATTGAAAATTATGGGTGGGGGGGGTCAATGAGCCCCCCTCCCCTCTACCCCATAAGTTTGACCAAAAGGCTTGACAGTTTTAAGGATTAATACAATCCAAATTATTATTCATAAAAAAACATTGTCAGTGATACTTCTCTTGGATGATTTTCTTGTATAAAAGTTGAAAAGATGTTTGCAGCATTTATTATTTTTTGGTGCAGATCTAGATATACCTTGATATCAAAAATACAACTCAATACAATTCATGTTGTGATAGGAAGAAATAAATACTTTATGGAATGCATTATTTATTAAACACACACAAAATAAAATATTACATTTATGATACAGTGGAAGAGTATTACTGTAACAACAATAAGTTTAAAAAACTATTTAAGGATTTTTATTTTTGTTAGAGTGGTGCTGGTAGCAATATATTTACCCATCTAAAATGAAAGTCGATTAGTTGAGAAAACGTTATAAATTGAAATAACGTAAAACAAAGTAAAACACATGAAAAATGCCCTTCGGTAATACAATCATTTTCCGTTCCATTATCGTTAAAGTTGGCGAAAACACCGTCAAGATACTTCTTTAAATTCATAAACTTAAAACCAAGCAATGTTCGTGTAGCAAAATCAATTTCGAAGTATAAGTTTAACAAAAAAACACAAAGTCAAAGAGCTCACAAGCCTCTGTATCTGATCAATTATCTTCGGTTTATTTAGCTGCAAAGGAACATTCAATTCAATCCAAAGAATTTACTGACTAGGTGAAATATTTTTGCACTGCATTTAGCAGTCCAGTTTAACTATCATAACGAAGTGAAATAAGCCAGTGTATTTAAAATATATGCTTGAATTCAAAAATGATCTAGAAGCAGACTTTCTGCGACGGCAGAACGTTCCACATGAACAGCCGGAGGAAAGGAAATGCATGTAAACAAAATGGCATGTCGTAGACTGCGAACGCACAGCTTCTAATTCTCTTAAAGATCTAACATAGTTTATCTAAAACTTTTTAACTTTCAAAATGACGGAAAAGAATAACTGGTTCTTGCAAATTTCAGGGGCAAATCTCATGGAAACCCGATGCCTTGCCGAGATGGAAAACAGAAGCCGGAAATCGACTGCATGCAGGTGATTAAAATCTTTGCGAGTCAAACATTTTAAACAAGCGGAAATTTTGATATTTTTATGCCGCTAAGTCGAAATTTTAAAAGAGCTACATATTATAAGTAGCTGACGACAAACCATACCAAAAAATGACAGTTGTTGTTTTACTATCCAACGTTTGTGTACATTTCTGTCTCACTCCGGAAGTACAGAGCCGCCATATTGGCAACAAATTCTCAAAAACAATCTTATAAACTCAAAACCTAGAAGAACTCCAAAGAAACGAGCTCTAGATTTTGCGATGAAGTGTCTGTTGGTCGCAAATATGGTTGTTTCACAAAGCAATTCAAAATGAAACACAAGAAAATGCGGAGCCTTTCATCTGAAAAACGAGCAAAGAAAATCAGACGTATTTTTACGTTAATCGAGAAGAAAGTGTTTCCCGCCACGGGCATAAATTTTTACTACCACTAAAAATGCGTTTTATTTTCAACATAAAAGAACCTTAGCAATGCAAAGTTTCTTTTAAAGTATAAAAAAAAATAGGAGACTAGAGTATCCGGCGTCGTTGACTAATTTATGCAAGTTCTAGTTGAAATTCACTCCGAGTTAGCGATCGCTTCCCTCCGATCAGATGTACTTCGAGTTATAAAGCAACCGATGAAAAACTCCATAACTTGATAAATTTCATTTAATAGACAGATTATGAGACACTGCATAAAACCAAAGAGGTTAAACCAAACCCCTATTAAAAAGAAACAACACTGATATCCAGAACAGAGCTCCAAAGTCGTTGCTAACAAACACGGAAGATCGTCCAAGACGAGACAGGATGTTGTTGAATTTGCTACAAATAAGAGAACGAAGTGGGCCTACCTTCTGCTCAAACTGACCACAAAACCTCTCCAGCTATCCAGTTTTCTTTTTTTCTTCACTGAATGAAAGTAACTCTTTGATTTTCTCCAGTTCTAGCAGGTTTAAGAATGCCGGAAACCATCAGCGGAAGCACATGGTGAATTCGCTCGCGAAGAAAGCACTTCCTGCCACGAACCATGCGCGTGAAACGACGCCATCTCGCTCCCTTCAAATCACGTGACCACCATTAAAGAGAAAATCACAACAGATTCGTGATTTCAAGGTTTATCTATTCCTAAGGTACTGAAATTTATTTGAAAAGCTCAAATAGACACCCTATGTAGTATTCATCAATTTTTATTTCAATGTTTTAACTCTAATTATTTTTCTTTGGCTTATAACAGTAGATTGAATGTAGCTATTATGATAACTACAATGAGATCAAGATGTTTATTCTCCTTAGTTTTCAAACCTTGCAAATCATCACTTCCCGGATGTTGAACCTATCAAAAAAAAAGGTAAACGATCACTGATCAGATTTCGCGCCGTTTTTTTTTTTTTCTTTGATTTTTTAATTCTTGGTGTCCTCGACAACTTTTTTTATTCAAAGATGCTGGTACATTGTCATGGGCCGTCTTTTGTGATCTAACACTTGTTTGACTTTCAAAAGGAAAAGACATTTCTGGTTGCGAGAAAATAAGTACCGAAGCGACATTAGGCCAGGTATAAAAAAACATAGGTAAGCGATAGCTGTCGAAAGTTAGAGTATTTTTTCGACTTCTGTCACGTGATTAAATACTGGCCTCTGAGTGGTTGTTCAAACGCGACATCCGATTTTTCGGTAACAATTTTTGATAAGCCTATGCTCAAAAAACTTATGTTTAGCGTCTGGATTTTTGAAAAAGGAGGCGGAAGCTGGGGTTTTTTGAAATACATATGTACTCCAAACGTTTTATTTTAAGAATAAGTTGAAAGGCAGATGTCTTCGTACGAAAGTCAGCTACAATCATTTATTGCTCTTATATTTTTATTTTCTTGTTTAATTTATATAAATAAACCCTTATCTAATAACAACAGATTGCTATTTTCAAGAAAAAGGCAGTCCAAAAGAAACCGAAAGGCTTATAATATTTGGACTGTCTTTTCTACACTAGTTACAGAAAGGAAATTTTACAATTATAAATTAGAATAGAGAATATTCATCACTTCTATTAGTAAATTAATCGCAATTATTAAAATTTCCTCATATTCCTCAAATGTGATTGGTGCATAAACTGCTGTATTTTGCACTAATTAATCGGCAAAATTTTAATCGGAAAGTGTGATCGAACAGTTGGCTGTAATCGGACACCTGTAATCGGACAATTTATTGAGCCAATCATTTCAAGTATTTGCAGGTAAATCCACCAATCAGGACATAGATTACAAAAGGGCCTTTTCAAGAGGCTGTTTAAAGCCATTTTTAAATCTTATTTCCATATTTATTTTTACGGAAATTTACTTACCATAAAGTTTAACAAGAGTTATCGCATAAGTTGAAACCCAGACAATTTCCATACTTATAGTAAGCGAGATATATGAGAAAGAAGTATAAGGTGAACATTTACGATTTACTTAAGGAGTAGCAAATTAATTCTAATTGTTGAGTAAATAAAACACAAAGCCCAATCTCAATAACACAAAGGGTTAAGATTTGGCAATAAGTTCATTCATGTTGAGGAGCAAAAGCTCTGGTGTTCTTTCTCCTGGCAAGTGTGCTGGTCGGCAGCCTTCACACAGAGGATAATGGTCTTCTTTGGTTGTGAGGTTGTGTTCGGCTCCACAGTAGAAGCAGAAAAGATCCGTGAAGGTTTTTTTGTACGGTACTTCTATGGGGCTTTCACAAGTCAGTAAAAAAATTGTCATTGAAAAAGACCTGTGTGAGGACTGATTCCTCGTAGATGTCCAATTTTGATAAACAAATTGGGATTTTTTTAAAAAAGGAAGCGGCCTTGGCAAATTAAGCGGAAAGGGACGCTAAACATAATTTTTTTTTTTTTTTTTTACTTAACCTTTGATTTAAAGTCATTCATAGAGAAAAAACTTATCCAGTTCTTGTCTGTTGCCCCGCACTTTTTCTCAACAAAACATCATAATGACGCAATGTCGCTATTGGAGCCGTGCTCGGTGTGGGTTAATCGCGGCCCCCTTTGGCGAATTTTATATACAAATGATTGCGAAGGCCACTGTATTTGTCGTATTTCTTTTCTTTTATTTATTTTTCTGAGATCAATGACTTTTAAACCAAATTGCCCACAAGAAAACAATGTATATTGGAAGTAATAAAAGCACAGGATTTTCCGAACTCACTTTCTTGTTCAAGCCTTTTACATCCAAATTAACTTTTTTTTCTAAATGAGCATTTTCTACAAGGTAGCAGCCGTAATTTGCGACCTAGACTCAAAATAGTTTTTTACTGAAATAGCAGATATATATGCATCGTAAATTTTTTACGTTGTCAGCAATCTCGATCAATTAGTATAGGTAATAGGACTCCATGCTGTCCAATTAAGAAAAAATTGGATGAGAAAATTCTGAGGAACTCTAAA
>JANCMA020319947.1:0-11886 GCA_024336925.2 Zoanthus solanderi | reverse complement strand
AGCTTGGAAATAACTATAGAAGAAATGTTGACACAATATATAATATATAAATTTTGACGAAGCAAATTGCTTTCAGAGTGCTCAATAGTTCAAGAACTAGAGCGTTGACATTATTCAAAGACAGTCAAATCGACAAAACATTTGAAGAGGCATGTTTATTACTAAATAGTTTCGTACCGCACAAAAAATTGTACGGCAGTCGTCAGATAAACATTGCAACGGTTATTTTTAATTGATATATGATATGAGCGTATTCAAATCATGTGACATTAATGTCATTTTTGTTTAAAGTTGCGTAAAATACGTTTATTGGCGTGTTTGTAGTCTATGCTGTCTTTCTATCCATCTATCTATTCATTACTTCATTAATTCTTTCGTTAGTTTGTTTGTAATCTTCGTAAATGGTTCATTCATATTTATTAAACCTATTGATGCGTCTTACTAGCACTGTCAGCAAACTTGTAGGGTACAATGCCATTGGGCCAGCGTTGAACGGGGTTAGAGAGTGCGCCTCTTCCAAGTAGACTTTCAAACACTTCCTGCGTATGCTTGTCTGCATAGATATCTCCTTCTATAAACTTGTCACCGGCTAGTTTGGAAAAAAAAAACAATGCGAAATGAATAATAGTGCGGCATATTCCGTAGCAGTCAGTAGCTACAAAATTTCCGAATAACGTAACTTTAAGAAACTTACCATTTTCCTCTTCTGAGTACTCCTTCCGAAGTTCTAGAATAGTAAGAAAAGGGCGACAATAAGATGATTTGGCAACACTAAACAAGTAACTGGTAGAAGAGTCGATCGATCATCATCGCAGAAAATTATGATTACTTGCTAGTGATATTTGCTATAAAACCTGTTACGAGCTTAGTGTCTTACTAGAGCCAGCGTCGGGATAGTACCGCCCCCTAAAACCTAAAACAATTACCGCGGTCCATGTCACAAGGTATAAACTTGAAGTAAAGACTGAGATACACTTTAAATATGTTTCGGAAGATTAAGCATATTAAGAACGAAAAAATGTTTCACAAAGATTGATACATGTGGCAGTCGGTTTATAAAGACTTTGTTTTTGCTATATTTTCAAATTTCGAAAACATGAGATATTGTGTGGATCAATATAAGACTTCAGTCACAGTTTTCCGGTATTACACGGTCAGATATTACGCTTGTTAATTAACGTGTTACTGTTCTTAACCCTTAGGTAAGGGATAAGAACAATACTCATTTACATTGTTTCAGTTTTAAGACCATGCTACGGTTTTGGCGCTGACTTATTTTGTAACCCCTCATGTGTAACTAACGGTTTTTTTGTTCTTAACAAAAAATGAAATAATCTCACTTCATTAAACCAAAAAGGGCGAAAATGAAACCAAACATTCAAAAAGACATTTTGTCATAGGTTCATGAGCACAAAACTTTAATAAAAGTTAAGTATGTATGCATTTTGGAAATTGGCAATAGTTTTAATTTATTTTAAAAGTCTTTAACTTAAAATAATTGCCAATAGCAAGCTAATCCGGCAATGGGCGGTCAGATAAATGTTCGCGTAAACCTAAAAAGTAAAAAGATATATTCATTTTTTGCTTTTTGTTTATCCGTGTCTATCTAGATGTCACTGCTGTACATTAAATTAATGATAATCAGGATACTAATATGTCAATTAATGTAATTCGCAATTACAGGCAAACGTATACAACATGTATTTTGTCACTTTTACAGGAAGAACAGAAAAGACTTTTGATGATAAACATATGTTTTCATTTTACTGTTAAGGTATTATATTGATTAAGGTTACAGTATAATACATTTACTAACTTTGGCTTTGATTTCAGCCAACCGTAGACCAAAGTTTGAATTTTAAAAATATACGGTTAGAACCTGAAAAAAGCGCCAAACCTAAATCTCAGTTTTTTTTAACTTTATTACAGGCATTTAGTTTTTTAGCACGTTTAATTAGGGCCAAGCAAAGTGAATCACATTGCTTGTTTTTTTTAATGATAGCAAATGTTATATGTAAAATGTGGAATACAAAATACTAAAATAACTATCATTATTCCCGAAAACCCACCAAAATATCCACGCTTTTGACATCGAAAGAAAACCGTTTTTTCAAAATGAAAAGCCTTTGCATTTCCAGCAGCATTACCATTTCTAAGAACCCATGATATGTTTTTTGGCGTGTGCCTCAACTTATCGAAGGTTTTACTGTTTTTTAAGTAAAATTAGCGCCTTTTTTAATTAGAAATGACAAAACTTTAGTTTTCTTACCATTCCTTTTATGAAATTCTCGAGACTTCACTTTTGGTCTAGACACAGTAAATTGTACAAGACAGAAAAATGTAAAAACTGCAAGAATATAGCACAGCCTCATTGTGTTCAATGGTGTCAGTTTCGAAATATGTTTCAAAGTTTTTTCTTCCCTTCAGTATTGTCTATCCTTATGAATACAACACTTGTTGGGTGCTCTACTTATACTACTATAATGCTCGCGATGTGATTGGCCGAAATGGAATACATCAACATGGGAACGAGGGAACATTCGAGAGATTCATAGAAAGTTTGACTCGTGTTTGAATGCCCTTATCACCATTGTTTCAATATTTCATATTACAGTAATTTTGGTAGAAAGTGTTTTTTCTTCATGTATTTGAAATGCTGGTATGGGCGATAGGGTGGTTTCAAACTGTTTTTTCCTGCAGGAGGTCATTGCATACATCAGAGGAGATATTTGAGTTGATATTTAAAACCGTTTGTGTAACAAATGAATCAGTTGCCCGCGCCACATGTGATGGTCAATATCTTTATCATTCAGCTAAGAGAAACGTAGGCGCCTGTGCACTTAGTATCCGTTACTTGTAAGAGCTTGCTGTTCACTCCAAAGATAGCTGAAATTGATGAACAAAATTAGCTATCTCCCGTTAGAGATCGACTTTCCCAAAGTCTATGGTCACATATATCAACTTGTAACATGCTTGGATTGTTGTTAAAATCATTTGTAATTAGTATTTATTACATTGAAGACAGGCGTTAGCTTATCTTTAATATGTTTCAGGTAATAATTTAAATAAAGCTTTTATGTTGTTGTAGCTAACGCTAAGTGCCAACGAACAACACAAAAGAACACAGGTGCTGTCGTTTTGCTTTTTGAAAAAATTTTTGATATCGCTAATTTTTTTCTTGACACCATTCAAACATTAAAGTTTTTCAAAAAATTAAGAATTATTTTTTCATTACATTTTGTTTTGCGTATTTAAATATTTCACCATTACGGCAAGTCATCCGGCAGTTCTGACACTTGTCATAGAAAATGTCTTCGGTAAAATGTGTAATAAAGTATGTATATGTATTTGAAAAATTGTATAGGTATTGAATGTAATTAAGAATGCTCACGAATCCAACTGAATACTTAAGTAACAGTTTAAACTTTTTTAACTTTGGATATATTTTCGACTTCAATCGAACGCCATTTATATTATTCGTTAGTAACTTATAAACAATTAATTTCCAGAAGTCTTTCTTTTGCGAGATACGAACTTAAACTGATAAATTGAACATGTTCTGTTTACTGTATCTTGTAATTGAAATGTTACTTAACCCATTTATAAGCGAGCGCTTTTAAAACTGAAGGCTTTAAAATCATATAACCTCTGAGATATTTACGTTTACACTTCGTTCGAATGTCATTTTTCTCAGTAAATTATAAAGAACTTAATTTCCAAAGTAATTGTTTTGCGACATTTGAAATACGATTTTTTAAATAAATGAAAAATTTCCTGTTAACTGTAATTGGCTCTTGAAGCATGGCAATAATCCAATATTGTTAACTCAAGTTATGCTAAAATGAATGGCTTTTGCTAAAGCAAGTTACGCTATTAATGGAAATAACTGATGAGTGATGAATCGATTTGCTGTTGTAATGGGCTCTTGAAGAATGGCTTTTGTCAACACAAGTTATGCTACAACCAATATTTTCTCACCCTGGCGCTCGTACCCCGACCCCTCTGTACACACAGTTCTACTAGCTGCCGCCTCGCCTCTTAGGTCGGCTGGCTTGTTGGCAATTAGTCAATGCATATCTGTTATATTTTTCCTTAACTTGGTTACTTTCTTTTGTTTTACTAAGTGCCAGCGAGAAAGGCAAAAGCACAGGCGCTTTCACCTTACCCAAAACCGCAGATTTTTAGCCTCGGGCGGCATCTTTTGATGTGAAACGGTCGGGTATATATTGTGATATCGGTTCCATAGACATTTGATTGCCACTATAAGGACGTGTATTTATTGTGCAGCATCATTTCCGCTTTTAAAATTTATGAGGTTTTACATAAGCATCGCATAACAAACCAGGTTAAAGTTGCCGTTCCAACTATATATAGCTTCCATTGTTTTCTGGAAAGCTATGAGGGGGCGCACTAAGTCACGTTTAATATAAATTAATGTGTGTTATTTTGACTTATGAGTTATGATGGTACACACGTTTGAATCGGCTGAATATTTTCGTTTTTAGACGCCTTAAAGATGTGACACACTTACCTATATAAAATCCTGAAATGTATCCAGAATAATAAGAAAATAAAATGCGAGTTTGGCTCTTATTTTCATTTCTAGTTCTACCAGAAACAGTATATGTTCGTCATTACCCTTCGTAATCAATTGCAGTAAGCAAGTAAGCTTTCGGTGCGACCTAACTTCTTGATCAGTATGAAATAAAAGGCGCGTACGTGGCTACTGCATGACTAAATCAGAAAGTTGGAACACAAAATCACTAAATTATTGTAACAATAAGTTTTACTGTCGCCAGTTCGATGCTCGCTAAATAGAATCTTCCTCAAAACAAGTATAATAATATTTTTATTCACCTCTACTACTCACCTCTTTAAAGTCGGACGGACAGTAAAGATATTAAGATAACAAAATATGTGACTATTTTTCTTGATAAATTTACTATTTCAAGTTCAACGGACACTTGAAATTTTGACTTTGATCAAAATTAGCCATTGAGTCCGACACGAGACAAAACATTTCTTTCCTAGAAAATATATTACTTTACATACAGTTTTCTGACGTTGTGATGGATAGCTCTACTCATACTTCTAACCATCCTTTTTTACAGCAAAAACTTTCACTGACCTCCAAAATACAACAAACAAGTCACTGAAGTCGAGGCATATGCCTATGGTTACGACTCACATAACGCACATTACTTGCTTACATTCCCGACGACATAGTGGCTACCGTCTATCGACGCAGCAGCCACAAAAACATGGTTACTTATAAAAAAAAACTTCAGATTTAAAATTTTTTCGACACCGGGTGGTTCTATCGCTTAGATACGTATTTTAGGTAACTAGAATGATAACTCCGAAATTGGTTTCGTCTTGCTTGACCTGCATCTAAACTTGATATTAAAAAGCTATACGCGGCTCACATGATCAACCTGTAAATACAAATTTTACCATATTGTATGTACGGAAAACTCTCTGTCCTATAAAGCTTGTATGTTCGACTTCCTGTCAACACATCTATGCACAGATGAGATATATAAAACAAACTAAGACGTTTTTTGGCTCAGCATTTTTTGACCCTGTTAATTTTCATAATCCTAAACTTATATCAAATAAACACAATTTTTACGTTTTTCCACAGGAAAGACTGCAGTGTTATGGTTTTGAGAAGCGTTACAGGGGGCCTATTGGCAGCCCAGAAGATACAAATGTTGGGGAAGATAACGGAGAATTGGAGTCATCGTCAGGTGACAAGCCCGGCAACATAATTATTTGTTTTATAATAAAACAATGATAGTAATTCTAAGGTTACAGATAGTTCTGATAATTACTATGATTTTTAATGTTACTCTTGGTTTCAAGAACATGTGAGGTAGTTATTGGAAAAAATGTAAATTTGAATATATTTTAAATATTTTAAGCTTATCGTTTTAAAGGTGCAAGTCAAGAGCTCGCTTCGAGCAGTGAAAACAGTTACAGCAGTCAGGAAGAAAAGAAAACGCAAGTAAAAGGAAATTTTGTAACGGGGATTACCAAAAAGAAACCTGTCAGAAGACCGAAGCCGCTATCGAAAACCCAAAACAAAGTACAACAAAAATCGTCATCTATTGATAGCAAAGTTTTATTTGAGGGAACTGGAAAGTCTGCTAAAGAAAAAAAGACGTCAGAAAATAAAGAAAAAGTTAAAAATGCGTCCCCTATCCCTACAGAAACCATCGATCCCAAAAAAGATTACAAGGAAGAAGCTGAAATCAAAAAGAAAGGTGTGCCAAAAGAGTTGTTATTTAGTTTCTTTTAATTTTTTTTAGATATGCAACCCATACTGAGGAGATATCGAATTTTACCTGCACACCCTTAATATACTGGGTTTCATATAACTCAACATACACGATTTTTTACGTAGTAAAATTGCGCCTTAATTTGCACGGCATGGCGTCCGCTAACAAGAAGGGTCTGAATGGAGTTAACCCCATTTCCCCTTGTGTCACTGATATTTCCCGCTGTCTTTTTGATTGGCTATAGTTTTTAATTATTTATTTCATCTGTATGAAATCTTGTCATTTTTCCTTCCTTTCATAACGCTTTCAGATTGTTGTAATCGTTTGATAGCTGTATGTCACGAATACGAGTTTTTTGGCCCATAATGGTCCTTTGTCGATTGCACGACTGTTTTCAAAGTCAATGAAATATACCAAGAATGACTAGCAATGTTAGATCCCTATGCATAGTTTTTAATGTTTTTCAAGTGTTCTTTTTCCTGAAACTAGCGTCCAGTTTTCCCTATTTATATCCAAGGACAATCCTTACATAAAATTACATATACCACTCCAGTTTGTTCCTCTATAGTGACATGGTACTTTGGAAATTGCTGCTGTAATGGTTTAACACATTTCGTAGCAACTCTATATCATGTCCGTTAAACTTTTTCTGTAAGGTCTTTGATGTACAGGAGAACAGCGTAACTTTTAGGTGTTGTTGTTTCCACACTTTTGAAGAAAACACTTACTAGTTATTACGATGATGGTGCTCTAATGCCATGAAAAAAGTTCACAGTTAGGTGACCGAAAGCTTGAAATGAAGACTCAGTTAATCAGAGAACGCTCGTCCAATATTTTTATTAAGTAATTTCCTTTTTAAAAGTTATTTCAGATGGGAAAAGAAGAGCATTATTGGGCTTCAATGTCTTTTGTTAATATTTACCTAAACCAGTTAGAGTTAGGTGTTTAAGCTTTGCCAACTAATAGAACAACTCCTTGTTAAGCGTATATATCGACATACAGGGCTGACCTTGTGACCCCATCCAATTGTAATTGTAACGTCATCAATAATGACCTTTCGGTTGAAATCATTAGTTGCTCTAACTTTTTACTAGTTTTTTTAGGTAAAACAACACATGATATGGGCTTACAAGAGTCAAAGAGAATCTATCAGCTGATCAAATGTCAACAACGGCAGTTGTTATGAAATGAGATACTCATATAGCCTAATTAGCTAGAACAAAACAGTTGTGATCTAGTTTTGGTTTTGTTTCTTCCTTTCTCAGCTTATTTCTATTAAGTATCACACAATTATTGAGCTTACGAAGCTCCTACTTTCGGAGTGATTGCACTTGAGATACACGCTTTTTTGATAAGAACCAGTAAATTTTGCCGAGGCTCATTGTTCTTAATTTTTTGGTTGCTTCAGTTTCAATTTGTTCTTAATTTGTTCTTATTTCTGTGAGATATCAAAACAAAAAGACAAGGCATTGAAAAACAATGCTGATTGTCTGTATACGTGTATCATTTAGGTAATAAAAGGGAAACGGTGCTTTTGTGTTTTTACTGTACACATTGCGAACGTAACTTTCAAGATTCAGTAAAGTTTCAACTAGAAACACTTTCACTTTTTTTTAGCCTCGGCCTGAGTTTGTTCTTACATTGTTCTTAATTTTCGGCCAGTCTGAGCCTCATTGTTCTTATAAACATGTTCTTACGAAAAAAAGCGTGTAGTCCCTAAAACATAAGAACGAGTAATGTTTTCCTAAGTAAACATAATAACTACAAATATTCGATAAATAACTTTGTTATTGCAATTTTGTCCAACTAGTACTGTTGTGGCCTTTGATCTCTTGATATGTTAACTCGTCCATTTGCGTTCTAACCGTTTTAACCGTATTTTCCCACTCAACCAACCATTCCCTTCGACTTACAAGGGATGCTCATTTACATGTATAAGAAGTTAATTGGTAGTATGAAAATGGATTGAGCCATTTCCTGCAGAGTTTTGCAATTTACAACTTGAAATCTCAGTATTCTTGAGCATTCTTCTACTGTTCCCGTAATATAAGCTAAACGCTAAATTCTTTACGTGCCAAGTCATGGAGCCAGTTATTATCTCCGGTTTCTGAGGTGTTAAGCGGTGAGAATCTTTGTCTGGACGGGACGCTAATCCATCGCAGGTTAGTTCCAAGCAAACGCTGGTACTCATTTACCTATCCCGGAAGGATGGAAAGCTGAGTTACTGGCTTAGGAGGAAAAGAAGGCCGCAAAGCCGAGGATCGAACCGGGGACCTTGTGGCTAGAAAGCATAGCTCTTACCAACTGCGCCAATCACACCCTCCCGTAATATAGCATGATAGAAGTATTGATCGAAGCGTTTAGCTTTACTTTATTTTAACCTGATATCTGCGGCATATTTCATTACAGAAAACGATGGTCAGACGATGATGGAAGAACAAATCAATCATGCCAAGTCAAAGGAGGCAATTTCTAATATGAAGACAGAAATTTTGTCAACAAAAAATTCAAACAATCAAATTCCTAATAAAGAAAAAAATGAGCTACTGTTTACGAAGGAAATATCTAACTCAGCTGAAGACCGCGCTAGTGAAATAACCCATTCAGCAAAAAAGGAAAAAGTGAAACGAGGCACTAATTCGCAAAGCAGAACAAAACCAAACCCCAAAAAGAGACAGTCTGCAAAGGTAAAACCTGCTGACGGAGCTAAGATAAAGGAACGCAGAAAAACTCCACTAAAAGCACCGAAGAACAAAACACAGGTAGCTAATGAGGCTTCTGATAACAATGGAGACTCGACGCAAGTTCAAGAGGTGGGTTCGGCTGTTACCGCTGTAGGACTGCTTGAAAACAAACCAAAAAATGACTCGAGTGCCAACAAAAATTCAGAAACAAAAATGAATCAATTAAATGTACCAGTGAAACGAATGCCAAAACTTATCAAACCATCTTTCAATCCTCCATCACTAAAAATAAACAATCAGTACGCGCCAAAGAAAATGCCAAAGTTGGTAAAGCCACGGTTTGTTTCTCCAGCGTTTAATAAACTATCTGACAGCAAGGAAAAAGAGGAGTCCTCTAAAAAACAAAGTGAGCTTACTTTAAAAGAGAATAAAGTTGATAAGGCATCTTCGCAACCTACTGGAGACCAAGGCAGGGAAGAAAGTTCGGAAGGTTGCAGTGACTCTACGAGAAAGCGTAAAGAAAAAGAAGATGAAGACAGCCAAATTGAGTTGAAAAGATCGAAAAAGAAAACAAGAAAAATTATTGATAGTGACGAAGAGGAAAATGAAAAAAAAGACGCAGAAAATCGAGGTAAGAAAACTACATGGAGAACTGCTTTAATTTACACTAGCTAATACCTTAGAATTAACTAGTTTTGAGATAGACGATAAGGGTGTTGAAAGTGTCTTCATAAATGCCACAATAAAAAGGTTGAGAGAAACAAAGCTGAATAGGAAAAAAAATCAAGTAGCTGCCGAAACGGAATTTAAAAATTATATATTCAGCTTACCACGTTGAGCCGTTTTTATACGCCTAACTATTTGTATTTTTGACGAATAAGTAATGGTGCAAATACACTGCAATCTACTGGTATTTTTAAAACAAAGTTCAAAACACCAAACCAATTTTTTCTGATCATAAACTTTGTATTCTTTGGTACCATGGCCAAAATGTTCTCTTCTCTTCTATTTATATTCAGTAATGATTTATATTTACTGTACTCAGTCCTTGTTAACTCAATGATAGTGTTAAGAAGTTTTACAAAATTGTTAAGGTCAGCTAAGCTAAATCCTTTATGTTCCACGTTTATTACTTATGGAGCGACTATGATGGTTTCTGTAGTGTTAAATGGATGAGAATTTTTGATTTTCGATTTCCTGGAGCGAACACGAATCTAACTCTTCTACTCTGTTTACCAACTTTGTATGGATTGAAAGCGGAGTGAGACTAAGCAAGCAGAAAAGAGGGTCACACAAATGATCAAATATCGGTAGAGCCGGGGATCGAGCTGGCGGCCCTGTGGTTGGAAAGCAGAGATCTTATACTAACTGCGCTACGCTAGCCTTGCCGTGAACAGCTAGTGTTAAGAAGTTTGAGTATGAATACTCTTATGATGCACTTGTCAGTACCAGTTCATACTATAGGTGAAATCATCAGCGTCCTAACAGGTATTGATCAAAACTCCTGGGCGCGGTTCCTCAAAACCCGATTAGTGCTAACCCAGGGTTAAATTGATTTTTTAATCCATGTTCCTGTTTCCTACCTTCTATGGCTTGTTTTGGGCTGGAATTTTTGATTTAACTTGTTTATTTGATTGGTATAACTGGGCAGATTTTTGTAAGCATCACAAAGCTTTACTTATGAAAATATTACTCTTTGAATTTTGTCTTAATCCAGGGTTAAGTTAATCGGAGTTTTGTGAAACTGGGCCCTGTTTGTTAGGTCTTTCAATCATGTTTTTAGAAATCAAAGAGTATCCAACTCCAAAAATATATATTTTTTTCATTTTTGTATGTTTCTAAGAATAATATCTCTTTCTTCATCAAGTCTTAGAGCTTGATACTTAATATTAGCCAAAAAGGGCAATAAACAGGTTAAATTTTGTTAAGAAGAAAGAAAATCAGATAAGGCTGAAAATACTCGAATCATGAAGCCTGTACATCTCACCTACTTATTTGTGATTAAAACTAATTTGTCATATTTAATCACAAAAAATTTTGACAACCTTCAAAAACTGAAATTTGAAAAGTTTATTTTAGTTTAGCATCTTGTCTGCCTTCTTTCAATTTTTTTCCTGCTAATGAGAGCATAGGCCTTATACGGTGCAAATTAGTTAATCACCTATGAAGTATTCAGACAGAAGCCAGATCTGAGACATGGCTTTAACAAAACATGAATACATTTAAAAATTATCCTTCTCGTTAAAGATACATTCAAATCAGCTTCTTTTCTGATTTTGTTAGATAAGATAAAACTTTATGACTTTTCTTATTGCCTTGTTACATTGAAAGTATAACACTATCAGGTCTTATCAGGCAAGTATATATCTCTTAAATTTATTATGAAACTTAGAACTTTTTCATTTCTTACATATTGCAGCTGACTGAATGCTTTCCTGTTGTTCAGACTGAGAATGTTGGCTCTCTTGACACTTTACATGTTTCTACTTCCAATAAAGCCTGATCCACTACCTCCCGTTCTACCGCCGTTAAGGAGCCCTAATTCATCTTCAAACCCAACCCCACCAATGTTCTCCGTACCACCTAAACCTCTCTTCCCCATCTCCCCAAATCCTACCGCTCCATCACAGCCGGAGACAACATCAAAGTCTCATTCGACATCCACAGTCTCTTCGAGTGGTAAGTAGAGATAGCTTCTCTTATGGTGAATCCCGACGACCGATGTTTCCTTGCCACATAATGAGTATTTTTTTTTTTGGTTGATAAAACGATATCTATGATTTTCAAACAGTGCTTTACAGCTTTACAACAGTAGCAAGATAGATAGATCTATAGACAGATAGATAATAACAATAACAATAACAATAACAATAACAATAACAATAACAATAACAATAACAATAACAATAACAATAACAATA
>JANCMA020319946.1:0-21795 GCA_024336925.2 Zoanthus solanderi | reverse complement strand
ATAATAAAATTTTTTTTTAAACTAATATAGATAAGTATCAAGATTTAAAGAGGGAAATCACGAGAATATGGAAGTGTGCAGAGGTTGTGGTGCTACCCATCATAATTGGCGCATTTGGAACGCTCCCTAAAGGCCTCAGAACATGTTTAAATGTCATAGACATGGGGGAACAGCTAGATCTTTTACAGAGAGCATGCATACTAGGATCGGCACGTATTAGAAGAGTTCTAGGGATGCCAAGTTAAGAGAACAGTCAGGAACCTTCGCATCTAAGGCCACGGGAGATGGCTCGTTCTGCTTAGTAAAAATCCACTTACCAACACAGATAATTGAATGTACTTTCACCCTCAAAAAGCAGATTTTCTTTATTGTCCTTGGAACAAAGAGCTACCGACAAAAAATGGAGGCATCACAAAAAGCATATTAGTCATGCAAGTGATAGCAAAATGCAAATGAAGCTTGTTCATAATTCCCTGGTCTTCTCTAATCACTTCCGGTTAACACAGCTGATCAAGCAATTTGTTTTCTTTCATCTGGGCTGTAAATAATCCATGGTAAAAGCGCAGTGCTTGTGGGATGTGGCTATAAAGATGAACTCGAGCATAGATAGCACAAACGTAAAGTAGCTGAAGCCACTATATTGGGCACTATGGTCACGTTGGTAGTGGGCTTAAGCCTGTGTGATAGCTATGCCATGCTGATAAGGCCTGATCTGTCCATGGCTACTAACAACCAGGCTCATTATTAGTTCTGGTAGTTTGAAGGGGTAAAGCCCACTGAAAACGTGACCATAGTCCCCAACATAGCGGCTTCAGGTTAGCTTATAAAACGTTTGTGCTATCTATATTTGTATCTAATCTAGTTGCACTGCATTACTTGGAAAATAACTTCATTATATTTAGCTGTTTCAGTGTTTAAAAGAAATCATATAAAATCTATCTCTTTTCAGTTCCAAAGAACCCATTGAGGGCTGGTACGGATATTCTTTTCCTAATCGATTCATCTTGGGGAGTCTCACGAAAGCTTTACCGAATGCAAAAGGACTTTGTGAAGTCAATGTACGACCAGTTTGGCATAAAAGTGTCGGGACCCCGAGGAAGTGCCGCGATTTATTCTGAAAAAGCTTATGAAGTGTCAAGCTTCTTAGAAAACAACCACAAAGAAAGAGTGGACGCAGCTAGACTAATTGGGAAATCGAGACGTATTGACAGGGCATTAGATTATGCGTACAAGGTCTTCTCGACAAGAAGTCGGGCGGGGCGAAAGGTAATAGTTCTCCTAACAGCTGGTCGTACTGCAAGTGGAAGTGCATCCATAAGAAAAGTTGCCGATTCTCTTCGTGAACTTGGTGTTCAAATTTTTGTGATAAATGTTGGAAGGAGGGTTGATAGTTCAGTGTTCAATTCTCTAGTCGATAGTCCACAAGATGTAATAAAAGTTTTACCAGATTCCCTTAGAGATACAGCTGAAATTATCTCACGGAAAGTGAGCGAGAAAAAAGGTAAGATCTTTCTTAAATTTATGTGTCCCTGAGCCAAACAAGATAACTTCGTCTTACACTAGTTCACAACGTTATCCAATAACATACAATGGCATGTGAGACAATACATTGTTGACAGAGTTCAATACAAAAAAACAGTGCAATGTAGTACATAATGTAAAAAATATATATATATATATATATTGAATGCCGTTCAATACAATACAAAACCAGCAAAACATTACAATACGAACTAGTTATGTTATACCTGTTATTTCTTTACATGCGCAGACCCTTTAGGCAAGATGTACGACACAAATGTCGATACCCAAAGTGTCGGTCTTAACGAGATTTCAATAACATAGAACTTTGGCTTAAAATGAATAATAAGAGAGCTAGTATTCCCATATTATGAGAGATGAATAAAATGCATAATATTATTTTATTCCAAAATCTTAAATTTCTCTAGTTTTTTTCATATTATCGCAGACGTGCTAAATCTTACAAATAAATCGGAAAAGGTATCCTTGGAATTTTTAAGTTAAGGTTGTTTCTTTTAGTTAATTGGTAAAACACCTAAGAAGTTGGTGAATTTAGATTGTCCTTAATTCAGTAAAAACAGCGATATGTAGCGATTGCAGAAAAGAAAAAGGCAGAAATTTTAAAGTCTTAAGCACACACAAAACTATCTCTTAATATCGTACTAAATATTTGTAACCCGTTAACATGAAAAGGGTCTCTTATTGCTTTCCTCTAGGACAACGAAAACTGCATTTTTTTAACTCTATTACTGCAAGCTTCTAGCGACCTATTTTCTTGTTAACGGGCTACGGCTATGTATTTATTTGCACAGACAATATTACATTGCTAGGTTGAAATATTAATTTGCTCATCCTATTCGAATTGCTTGTTTCTTTTGACTTGGAACTTATGATCTTTTTTCAAGCTCCGTTTAGTCCGTTAAAGCTCGAAACAGATGTCCTGTTCTTGATAGATGACTCACATGACGTGAACGAAGAACTGTTTTACAGACAAAAGCAGTTTGTAAACTTGTTATATGATCACTTCAACCTTTCGCCAAATGGACCACGAGGAAGTGCTTTAAAATATGGTGACTCAGCGTATTATATAGCGGCGTTCGGAGACCCAAGTTTTAAAGAGAAAGTTAATCGGACTAATTTGTTACAAACGCCACGAAGAATGGATGTGGCTCTAAGAAAAGCCGCGGAAGTGTTGGCTCGAGCAGGAAATGATGAAGGTCGTAAGATTGTTATTCTTCTGATAGCGGGTGAACAAGCAAACAAGATGGAATCTCTCAAGGATGCCGTGGAACCCCTTCGAAGACTGGAGGCTCAGATATTTGTTATTGCTGTTGGGCAAAACATAGCTAGTCGCAATTTTAAGATAGACACTTTGGAAAACGTTATTCGTGTTCCCGTGAGCTCTAGGCTGAAAGATCAGTCTAAACAAATTGCAGTTCAGATTCGAGACAGGCCTGGTAAGTGAAAAGGTTATGCTCCCAAGACTTGTCAGTATAAAAATGTAAGTTTTGGATTCGCAGTGTAAGTGATGTATAATTACTAAAATATCAGTGAATTAGTTTGCTTTATTGGAACTAACCTATTTTGGGCCGTTCACGTAAAAGGTTTACTATACAGGCGCAGGGTTTTCCAAATTGAAAAAAAGTAGCAGGAGGAAATTGTAAAGTAGCTGGAGCACTATCTCATCTCCGATGACGGCAGCCTTGTGGAATACAAAAAGTACCCGGCGTAAATGCTTGAAGTAGCCGGTGGCGCCGGCTAAATTTGAAACCCTGCAGTGTTGCTTACTTCAACCTTTGAATCTCTAAAAATAAAAGAAAAGCTGACAAAGTCCATAACTTCACTGCTAATTATCACACTATAAATTCTATCAGTTGGCCCTTTTAAGGTCAACGAGTGTCCAGAGAAGATTTTGCTGAGAATAACTGCCCATCTTATTGCGGTTGTTTATATATTTATATATATACTTAACCACTGGAAAAAAAAGGTGTCTAAACAATCAAAGGGAATGCCATAACTGATACAGTTTGTGAAAATTTATTTTCTACAAAGTGCACAAGTGCCATTACTTTTTTCAATGAAGTTTAGGCCATTTGCAAGACACCAGTTATCAATCCCATGGAATAGTGATGAAGTGCATAAAAACCTGGGCCCATTTCCTCAAAACTCCGATTAACTTAATCCTGGATTAAGACAGCATTCAAAGACTAATTTTTCCTTCGTTAAATTTTTGTGATGCTTACAAAATACTGTTCAGTTTCACAAACAAAAGAAACATGTTAACTCCACAATTTCAGTCCAAAGCACGCTATAGAAGGTAGGGAAGAGGATTAAAAATTAACCCTGGGTAAGCAATAATCGGCGCGTTTGAGGAACCGAACCCTGGACTTAGTGTTCAGTGCGCTCTTCCTTTCCATACACTACTGGATAGGACACTGCAGAGTGTTATATGTAGTGCGCTTTTTATACTGAATAGTACAACTATGTTTGTGCTATGAATTATAAATTTATTTTTAAGTTTAGAAAAGAAACCGTTTTGAATATTTTGGATTACTTCTTATGCCCTATAAAGTGAAATTAATTATATAATTCGCTTTATATAACGTATTTATATTAGTTTTACAATTTGAAACGAGTAGTGAAATATAAACTTGCATTCTGAGTGTAACTTTCTACTTGTTTTACAAATGACTATAATGCAAGCTGATGAAGCTGTGAGCTCAAAATTCGAAAAAGCCACTGGCAGCAAAAGTTGTGCTAGGTTGTCGTGCGAGTGATTAGCTGTTGAATAGGTAATTGTCCACTACAAAACCGAGTAATTAAACTGGGTACTAGAATGACTGCGCAGGCCAGGGTAGCTTGGTTGTGTAGACAGAATTGCTTTACTCATTGAATCAAACTGTCTTTAAGAATCAACACTAATAGGAGCAGTATTTTGGATGAATAAAAAAAACCCAAAAACTTCACATTTAACCAGTTAGGATTACACTTATTGACAAAAGAAGGGAGAGACTGAGGGACTTGACTTAGCTTTATTTTAGTACCCAAGCCACTGCTCATTTTTGTGGTGGGTAATTCCTTGGTAAAGAAAATGGAGGTTGACACCGTTTAGTGCATTTTAATAACGCTTTGTTTTTCTCATCTCTTTAGTTACCGTTCCGGTGTCAAGTCCACTAAAACAAAATACAGAAGTACTCTTTCTCATTGATGGATCAAAAGATGTTAGTAAAAGATTATTTGAAAGGCAGAAGACTTTTGTAAAGAATCTATTGATTCATTTTAATATCTCGTTGAATGGTCCGTATGGAAGTATTTTGTTGTATGATACAAATACATCTAAAGTTTCAATCTTTTCCCCACATAACTTCACACAACGGATTGATGATACAACTCAATATGGCAGGCCTCGTAGAATGGACCGAGCTCTTGAGCAAGCCTACTTACAGTTATCAAGATCGGATATCAAAGGTCGTAAAATTGCGGTCCTTCTCACAGCGGGAAGAGATGATCCAAGGTCTGGCTCACGGTCAGTTGGGGAGGCTGCTAAGCAATTGAAACAACTCGGGGTACAGACATTTGTAGTTGCCATTGGAAGCGACCATAGTATCTCTGAACTGCAAAAAGCAACTGACAAAAAGGAAGATGTATTTCAAGTATTGAAACAATCTAAGCTGTCCTTACAGTCACAGTTGGTCGCAAAACACATTAAGGATAAACCTTGTAAGTAACAGCAGCGACAAATCCCTCGCATTGCTTAACGTCGTTTGGTTAGTGATTTTAAAGACTGATAGAAAAAAGCAGTCTCACTACGTATGCTTGCTTTTAATCTTCAATTCCCTAAATAGTAGCCAATATCTCAATGATGGTATTTACAGTTTTCTTGTAAGTTTATAAGAATTTTGTTAGTAATATTAGTCATTTTTTTCAAGTCAAGTTGATACAAACTTTGTCGTAGTCAACGCAAATATAATGATAAGTTTCATGTTAACTGGTAATAGCTGTGAAAATCACTGGAGGAAGACTAGTACTTGCCGTTTGCCTTTGCGTTGCCGTTGTGCTGGTGCAAGTTTTATGAACTGAAACTTTTGAGGGATTTCTAATAAATTCTTCGCTTTCTTGCAGCTCCTTGAAGTCCGCTTGCTCAAAATACTGACGTAGTTATTCTTCTGGATGCATCACGGGGGTTGACACCAGATCAATATCTTTCCAGAAAAACTTTGTAAAGTCGTTGGCAAGTCGGTTTGGTTTTGGTCCCCGATGCAGTACTATAGTGTATAGTGAAAATCCCTACACCGTACATAAATACCAATGCCCGGTTTCCTTCCCTCCTCAAAAATCTGTTCATTTTTTTCTTTCAAAGCAGACACATTTTGATATAACAGCTGACGAAAATTGTTTATTCACAAAACGTAGCAATAACCAAGTAGTTGTGCATTCATTCAATAAGACATTTAACTAGCTATTGTCATGTCCTTTTTCTCAATTTAGTGTCCAAAGCCCCACTTCAGAAGAATACAGAGGTTATTTTCATGCTGGATGCCTCTCAGAATGTCCAACCAAATATTTACAAACTGGAAAAGGACTTTGTGAAAACAATGGCAGGTCACTTTAACTTATCACCCTCCGGGCCACGCGGTAGTGCTGTTATATACGGACAAGATGCTTTTACTGTATCACGCTTTACCGACTCCAATTTTGAAAGCAATGTAGATGGAGCAAATCTTCTTGGTAAAACAAGACGGATGGATATAGCGCTTGAACATTCCGCACGAATATTTTCTTCCTCCCGGAAAGGATCTCGTAAGATTGCTATTCTCTTAACAACTGGCAATAGTGCCGCTGGATCAAAAGCGTTAGGAGAAGCAGTGACACCACTACGCAGAATTGGTGCTCAAGTATTTATTGTATTAATTGGAGTTAAAGTGAACAATCGGCAGGCTTTCCTGGCTGTAGACAGGCTAAAAGATATATTTATGGATCAACGTGCTGAAGATCTCCTAAAACGGAGCCTACCTATTGCTCTTATAATCCGCGGAAAGCCAGGTGAGCTTCTTTGATAGATTTAGCAGATTATATTTCTTATAACTTTAAAACGAAAGCAGCGCATATTCTTATCACTTCTTGGTTAGCTAGAATAAATTTCCTTTTAACCATTTAACCTGAAATTGTAACCATTTGCAATTTTCCAACACGGTTAGGAAAAATTAAATGACCGACATCAAAATAAGGATGGCGGTGTTAGGTTGCCATACGACTCAAAGTGATCATTCCTTCAACCAGTGCTATTACAAAATAAAACATCTTTCAAGCATCTAGCAATATAGTTCCGTGCATAGGAAGGCCCTATTATCTTTAAGAAATGTAATGATTGCATATCGTCATTGGAGGGAGCGGGGGAGGGTGGGGGTCATTTGAGTCAGTGACGTCATCATCAAAATTTTGAAAATATTGAAATTCTTTTTCCATTTTTTCGTATAAATTCTTGGTAATTTGTTTATTTTCGACTATTTACTGTTTTATTACATTATATGACATTAATATTTGCATCAATTCGAATAAAAACTGAAAATACTTTTATAATTGTTTTTTTTTCGGAAACTCTTTTCACTTTCAAAACCTGTAAAAAATGTTACGAAAATGAAACATTGTCGAAATATTTGTTTACTCATGATGAACAGCTACTTTAGAAAAAAATCGGAAAAAACCGAGGGAGGGGAGAATCCATTTGATCCACCCTCATTCCCTTGGAAGTTCGAGGATTGACATTGCAGAGCCTAACATTTATCTTTTTTTTTCCTTTGCAAAACTGAAAGCTCTCACAACGCCATTGCAACGGCAAACAGACGTAGTTTTCTTACTGGATGCATCAACTGGTGTTAGCAGTGATTTATTAAAGAGGCAAAAAGAGTTCGTCAAGTCGCTCGCCACGCATTTCAATCTGTCACCGATTGGTCCTCGTGGTGCTGCTTTACTTTACGCTAATAACTCGAACATTATATCAGGCTTTAGAGACCCCAATTTTAATGCAAGAATACACAGAGCCTTGCTCGTTAATACATCACGTAGAATGGATCAAGCGTTACTGATGGCTGCTCAGTACTTAATGCGTAATGGTAGAAGCGGTCGCAAAATCGTTATTCTTCTGACAGCTGGTCGACAAGCACCGGGAGGGCAAGAACTTGACGAGGCTGTTAAACCGCTATCAAAACTAGGAGCCCAGTTCTTCGTCGTTGCCATTGGACAGGAAGCTGATTCTCAGGAGTTGTTGACTGCCGTAGAAAGAGTTGAGGATATTTTTCAAGTTACTCTTTCAGATCGCTTACCGTCCAGTACACGATCTATTGCTGAGAAGATACGAAGTAAACCTCGTAAGTTAGCTAATTTTCCTTATCACGGTTTCCGACGCCATTAAGAGAAGGTTAACAAAACATTGGTTTAAAAAAGTTGTAAAATGGAAACTTAGAATTTTATTACGCAGCGAGAGGTATTAAATGCCAAAATATCCAATCTTGTTGAAATCTCCCTCCATTTTTCTGTATTTTACCGCAAAATAAAATTAGAGAAACGTGTATGTAGAAAGTTAAAAAACACAACTGGACGCTTTCACATGCGGCTACAGGGCTCAAATTTTAGCATGTAATTCCTCTGTCTAAGATTCAAAGTTTCCAAATCACAATTTTTTTAAAAATAGGGTAATAATATACATGCAAAAATTTCTCGATTCTCATTGGCCGAGAGCAGTGCAATTTTCAAGCAATACCAGTGCAGAAATCTTTAATACCAGTGCAAATTACAAAATTCAAAAATTTTGATTTTGCCGTGTTTGAGGCTTGATTTAAATATATTTTTTACTGTTTACGAAGAAAACGATACTGGTATTAATTTTTTGTGAAGCAACTGATCTTGTCTAAAATTTGTAACTATGGGATACGTTTGAAGAACATCCAGTCGCTGTCAATAAAATCCGTACAAGAACTTGAGCGGGGGAACTTGCGAGTAGTTAAATTTTGCATGTGTATTATTAAGTAATCATACGACTTTCCTCGTTCAACTTGGAATTAGTTGCGCGCTTTTCAAAAAGTATTAAAATTGCACGTGGTTGTAGTGGCCATCTTGTCTGCGGCTCGTTTTTCTCTCTGCAGTTCTTTAGTGAACTTAAATTTCACGCGTGGTTCTACAACTGAACAGAACGCGTGGGCTTTTTTTTTTATAGCTATAAATTTTTTTTTTTTTTGTAAAAAAATCCTATTCAACGGTTTTAGAAGATTCCTTTTAAGACTGGACACGTTTTGCATACTTTTAAAACATAAATATAGAAGCTTTTTTAACTTTTTCATAAGTACCGTACATTATGTCGAAGATAACAAGTAACATCAGATTTCAGTTTTATAAGGAGTTCAACTCCCCCCGTCTGTCGTTACAATACTGGTTTAGATTAGGTTTACATGTGAAAACCTTATCAAAAAAGTTAATTTCAACCATAATGACAGCTTAATAAGATAAATTCATGACGTTATTGTAGTGTCTGTAACTTACCTACACTTTCCTCAATAGGTTATTATTTGTCATGTATTATGATCATGAGCAGTGAGTTTGTATGCTTTACGTGTGAAATGGCGTCTGAGCCATTTGCGTTTAATCCAAGTTGAATCTATCTTGTTAATGAAGCATCAAGTCAACAGTTACTGCTTGTTACACAATTTTTTCTCAAATAACTGTTATTTAAATTACGTCAAGTTAAAGTGCCCCCGCCCCCCCAAAAAAAAAATCTTAATTACTGTTGCCTTAAATGCTGTATGCATTGCTTGGACAATCACGTTATACCCTTATTAATCAACCATTATCCCCTTCAGATACGAAACGTTCTTTTCACCCATACAACGTAAGTCATTGTTTTGTTTACTTTTGTCTTAGTCCCGTATAGTCCATTGGAACCAAAAACCGAAGTCGTGTTCCTACTGGATGCTTCTCAGGGGGTACGCCCAGATGACTACAAACGAGAGAAGGAGTTTGTCAAATCACAGGCATCACATTTCAACATTAATCCAGCTGGTGCACGTGGAATCGTTATAGTCTATGGTAATCAATCTTCCGTTGTACGCTTTAATGATCTCCAATTTGAGAAAAGGATCGATTCAGCACCTTTTCTTGGAACACCCAGAAGAACAGATCGGGCTATTGCACTTGCAACGCAAATACTTCAAACGTCGCGACCGGATACTCGAAAAATTGTTATTGTAATGATGGCTGGCCAACAAACCCCTGGGGCTAGACCATTAGGTGACTTTACAGAGCCATTGCGCAAACTAGGAGCACAGAGGTTTGTTATTGTTATTGGGAATGAGCCGAGAGACCGTGACCTCTTGCCCCTGGTTGATGGCCTGAAGGATATTATTCGACTTACTTCATTTGAAGGACTTTCACTGCAGTCACGAACCATATCAAAGAAGATCCGTGACAAACCAGGTGAGTCATAATACAGCGTTGCATTTAATAAAGCTGATGTGTCGAATTGACACATTCGTCGAATACAATCTCTACACATAAACATAGAAGACCTATACTTTGTTTCTATGGATTAAAGAAAGCAATACTCAAGTTAATGTACTGATCTAAGTCTGGATCATGAAATAAAATCGAAATTCTAACCCACCCATTCCGTTGAAAACCAAAATTGTTCGATCTCAAACTCTCAAATTATCATTCAGTTGAACAATTTATTTTAGTTTACTGATCTACGCGCTCTATGAAAATCAAAACCTGTGAGAAAAAAAGATCTGCAATCAATTACAGTGATTTTAATAAACAGCAAAAATAATTTTCCAAAACTCGATTCTTTTGAAATCCCCAAAATAATTGTGCTTTGTCACTTAACCTTAATATCCTGTCTGAAAAATACAACTTTTTTTTAGTTCCTTCCAGTCCACTGCAACGTTCAACAAAGGTTGTCTTCCTTATTGACGCATCTCGAAGAGTGCGCCCTGAAACCTTCATTAAGGAAAAAGAATACGTCAAATATCTAATCAACCAAATGGACGTCCATCCTTCTGGACCGTTCGGTAGCGCGGTTATTTATGCTGAAAATCCTTACACAATTGCCAATTTTGGAGATCCATATCTTTCAGAAAGAGTTGACAGAGTATCATTGTTGAAAGAATTTCCAAGGCGAATTGACAGGGCCTTAGAGCGTGCAGCGCGAATTCTTTCAAAGGCAGGAAAAACCGAAAGAAAAATTGTGATATTGTTAATAACAGAAAGGCATTCTGCTGGCGGTAAGCATTTTATTGAAGCAGTTAAACCACTTCGGCGCATCGGTTCCCAAACATTTGTTATCCTCTTCGGAAATGAGTCGAACGTTGACGCGTTTTCATCTCTGGTGGACACTCCTCGGGACATTTTCCGTGTTGGAACTGTGAACAACCTTCCTCAACATGTTCGGACAATATCAAAGAAAATCCGTGAGAAACCAGGTTTGTGAATTGTTAATGTAGCTATTCATTGTGCCAAAGCGTTAAAGTCATGTGTTTGGTTTTAAATATATCAAAATCATTCGTCCCTGTTTCTAACCACATTTTTAATCTTATTCCTTGTCCATTAATTTTTTAATAACTCTTTCAACGGATTTTCTACATGTCTCCTTTGATCTAAGAATCCTCAAGGCTTAAATAATATTGCTGACAGCACCAAAGTAAAGCATAAATGGTATTGCACCAAAATAAAATTTAGCTTGAATTACAAGAATGCCCAAAGCTTAAATAGCATTGAACCGAAGTCCAAAGTAAGTTTTGGGTTTAATTGCAATATATCGCAAGAGTTCAACCTTGAGCATGAGCAACAGAAACAAATCAAAGGCTCTATGAGCCACCTCATGGATGATGGTGATGCTCTCCTTAGAGTCCCACATGCTTACGCACTCAGAATATTGGCCTATAAATAACCAGCGCGCAAAAGAATTGGGAAAAAATATAGTTTAAACATTATATGGTTTAAGACGTTAATTTTATACTTTTGAGCGTGGACTCGTGTTAGAACTTATTACCTTCGTGTGAACGGACCCAGTTCGAGTCCCGTTCTGACGGTTTTTTAATTTTACTGTCTTTTTTCTTTTTTTCTTAACTTAAAATTGTCTATAAAGCATTTTCTTACATTTTTGTAATAAAATTCAATACTTCATAGTTTCGAGTGTGGTTCGTTGATAGAACTTTTAACTTTCATGTGAACGGACCCAGTTGGCAGTTCAAGTCCTGTTCTGACCTTTCTTTTTTATTTTGATCTTTTTTTTCCTTTCTTTTTCTTTTTCTTTTTTATTCTTCTTTCTCTTTTTTAACTTTAAATTATCTATAAAGCATTTTCTTATCTTTTTCTAATAAAATTTAATGCGATGCTTTCCTATGACGACACACAGCCTAGAGTCCCACATGCTTATGCACTCAAGAAATTGGTCTATAAATAACCAGCGCGCGAAAGAGTTTGTATGAGGGAAGAATTGGGATGATATGAGCTTTGGCGTCTTGTTTCCTTGTAAATTTATAGGTTAATGCATACATTAATTATCCGATTAAAAGTTTACAGGCGAGTGAGCGAGTGAATTCACCTTACTCCTAAACCTCATCGATGACTGGCGTCATCCATGAGGTAAAAATGCAGGAAGATGAACTATGGACAGTGAGAGAAGTATTAATTTGTAAGAATCTCATATCAGTGGCCTGGGAGCTGGGAGAAGTTCCGTGAACGTGTGGTAGAAAAAGAAAGTATTAAAGAGAAAAAGACATGACGCTAAGAACACTGGATGCGAATGATTAAGGCATATACTATCCCTTTTATATAAGCGTGGTTGGCTAAGATGTTAAGATCTCTGCTAACAATAATAATGCCAACACAAACAATAAAAATACCAAAAACAATGCCAACACCAACAAAAATGGAAATACTAACAATAACAATGTCAACACCAACAATAATACCAACACCAACAATATTGCCAACAACAACAATAATAAAGGGAATACCAACAATAATAATACCAACACCAACAGTAATAATACCAACACCAACAATAATACCAACACCAACAATAATACCAACACCAACAATAATAATACCAACACCAACAATAATAATACCAACACCAACAATAATAATACCAACAATAATAATACCAACACCAACAATAGTAATGGCAACACCAAAAATGATATTACTAACAATAATGCCAACACCAAAAAAAAATAATACCAACAATAATAATGGCAGCCCCCACAATAATAATAATAATGCCAGCGACAATAATGACAACACCTACAAAAATAATAGAAACGCCAACAATAATAATACCAACACCAACAATAATAACACCAACATCAACGATATAAACAAATCTTATATCATTCGTGAATATTTAAATAATCTGTAAAAACCTAACACGTTTGGTTAAAAAGTCAATATCAGTGTTACGTCCAATGGTTCCATAATCATAACTAACATAAATGCAACAGCAATAGAGTAACAACTGACACCAACAAGGATGCCAACACTACAATCGCTACCAACAACAAAAGCACAGTTAAAATTCCATTAAAAACAATAGATAACACCAATACCAACACAGTAAGCACTAGCTGAAAACACACATAGTTAATATCAACACTACTGATAATGATGACAAATACATCAAGTAAAATCCAATACCAGAACGACACAAAAACCTATATTTAAATTAACAACTCTCTCCCTCCCCCCCAAAAAAATAAAAAATAAAAAACCATCAAAACCTACATTACCATAACTCCATAATATATTACTATTAATATTACTATTATCATATATTAACTTATTATTACTTATTTTACTTAACGGCTTCTCACCGGGTGGTTGGCTAGTGTTGACTTCACTGCTTGAGGAACCTGGCCTACTCTTGAGAGGCCTGACCACTAAGTTTGACTGTAAGGTTAGCTTCAAATTACGCACTGCACGAATTGCCGGAAGGGAACTCACTTGTCCTAAGGTAAAACGCATCAATTTATTTATTTTGTAATCATTTCTTTTTCAGATCTAAAATTTACTATGTCGAATAAAATAATTTAGTTTGTAACCTCTGATCAAAGTTAGTAGAGTGGAATGGTTATGAAACTTCGCAAACTACAAAGAGGATTAAAATGTTGCTTTGTTTCATGTTGTGTGCAGGGTCACGGTTATGATCTTTTGTTCTAGGTGTGATGGCTCGTTTGACCATTGGCCGTTTGCTCATTTACATCTCGAAGCCTTTTGTAATCTGTGCAGGGTCAACGTCATATAAAAATAGGGAAAGAGAGAACAAAAACATATAACAAAGAAAGCCGCCAAGTTTCCTAACCATTTAATTTTAATAACTATGGTTAATTCTTATCTTCTGTGGAAACTGGAGCCTGTTTATTAGCTATTCTATCCTTATGAGGCCTAAAAAGACCAAAACAGCTGTTCATGGCTACTAACATTCACTATTACTTCTTATCTTCTGTAGGAACCTGAGTCTGTTTGTTAGCTACTTCATGCTGATGAGGCCTTAAAAGGCTAAAACAGCTGTTCATAGCTACTAACATTCACTATTACTTCTTATCTTCAGTAGGAACCTGAGTCTGTTTGTTAGCTACTTCATGCTGATGAGGCCTTAAAAGGCTAAAACAAGTGTCCATGGTTGCTAACATCCATGCTCAACATTTTTTCGGGAGTCTTAAGGGATAATTTCCCCTACCATCGCAGCCTTAGGGTCCATTTTAGTGGCTTCAAGTCAGCTGCTAGGACGTATGTGCCACCTATACTTGGTGATTGTCGTCAGTTAAGTCACATTCCACGAGTGATTCTCATACACAGGGAGAGATTAGATTTATGTTGTGGTTTTTTAGATATAGATTTTTGTAACCCGCAAGCACTTTTTTATTTAATAGGACGAACAAAAATTATCTGTGGCCAAAGGAAAACTGTACATAAAACTACTTGACCATATTCGCGAGCATTTGAGGACCTGGTAGGTGTATCATAATCATTGTTCATCATTGTTCAACATAACAACATCACAACGGACAAAGTGTATAATTCATTAAAATTCAAATAAAATCAAGTTTTTATCTCATGATCTGAAGAGCAAGCACTGTAGGAACCAGGCCACTTTCGTATCGTAGCTTAATGAAGCATCATCTTAGTTCGTGATCAGCGAAAGATTAAAATCAAGCTTGCAAACCTTTTAGAAGTGAAGACATTGTAAATTACTATGTTACTGCAATTGTGTACAATGCAGGTAGAAAAGCGGAAGTCCTTTACGAGTTTGATGTTTGGGCATCAGGTGTTATAAAAAAAAGATCAATAAATATTTTAACCACTCATGTCCAATACACACCATCTGACACGGGTCGACATAGCAAAAGTCGGACCGTCTCAGGTCGTGAAACACTTAGAAAAAAGACACCATCTGACACGTGTCGACATAGCAAAAGTCGGACCGTCTCAGGTCGTGAAACACTTAGAAAAAATACACCATCTGACACGGGTGGACATAGCAAAAGTCGGACCGTGTCGGGTCGAGAGACATTTAAAAGTCGTTCTTTTATGGCTGCCTTAAATCTTATGTAGAAACGTCGAATTCAGTTCATAAATTGTGTATGCGTCGTTCTTTTATAAACGGCTAAAATCTCTTGTGCAAGCACCTTTTCCAGAGGTACACAGTCGCACAGTATTTTGTCTTGTGTTATTTGGCCATAGAATGTCCACGAGCTTGTCAAAAGTGTCTCGCTTCATTCCGAGCTTTCTGCGCAAGTGCAAGTCGGGCAAAGTGCGGTGATGATAATATATTTCGAACCATGACTGATCTAGCTTTTGCATTATCCTTATGTACGGAGCTTTTCGACATGACGTCGCAAGTGTTGAACTCACTGGGCGCAAAGTCTTCTCTCTGCTCAACAAGGATCAAAAACCACTGATTTTGCAGCCACTGATGTGCCAAGCAAGCTGAATACATATCGTATCTCAGCAGCAGCTGAAAACATCGAGTTTGGAAAAAAATAAAAGCTAAAATACAAGACGCAATAACTCTGTTTGGTAACATCTTGCATGAGTGTAATGTGACTGTGCTCATTTTCTCTGTAAATTCTTAATGGATTTCTGAATACAAAACATTTGAGTGATAACATGTTAAAAACCTTTTCAAAGCACTTGAGGAAGTTCTGATCTGACAAAATATTTTGCTAGGCATTACTCCTCGGCAAATTTTGCTCTGGCAAAAGTAGAGCAAAGTAAAATTATAAAGCAAGTGCAAATCGGCCCTAAGAACAGAACTGTCATTTCATTAACCTATGTGAATTCAACTCTAAACAACCAATACAATTCCAATAATATGGTAATCATGGCAATTAAATGAAAAGAATGTACTTTAAAAAAATATACCAATAGTTTTTGACCACACATATAATCGATTAACACCAAGCAATTCATGTCAGAAACAAACATTATTTGGTATAATGCTCCCAAGAGGAGATGAAAATTGGAGATTCGGCACAAAATTGTCTACAAATAGTATTTGAGTACTTTTCTCTTATACCTTTTACAGGAAGGCATGCTGTATTTTAAGGCGTTGGTGCATGTGCCTGTAGCCAATGTTCTGGGAAGGGCCAGCCATTTTTAAAATAAAACTACTGTTAAAAACAGAGAAAAGCAAACTAAAATTCAAAAACTGCATCCAAAAAAAAAAATCACAAGTCACCTGCACTGCTTCCACAACTTCTTGGTTGGGTACTTTGGTATGCCTCCTTTTCCTTAAGGCTCTTAACCTTCGTTTCAAATTCAATGTGGCTGCACTAATGGAAATTGCAAGTTCCAAGTAAAAGATGTCACAAATTCAGATTGATTTTCAGATAAATGACTACGGACGGACTTTATCTAGATTGTGCAGGTTGGAAGAAAATAAAGATATTTGAACAAGAAACATTGCTGTCAGATTAAGCACCGAGTTAATTGTTACTTGCCTCCATACACCGAAATCACGCTTCATGTATTGCAAGATCACAGCGTTAGTTTTCAACTTTCTAACCACATCGACTAGCTTCTTCTGCATCGTTGGTAAAAATGAAAATTCTTACTTTTAGTGTGAAGAATAGCAATCGAACTAAAGAGAAAGCAATTTTCTTAGAGCAACGTCTGCAACAAACTCGAATTGCTCCGCCATCTTGATCTTTGTATTCTCTAACGCAGTGCATTGTGTTCTATGCTCAAAGCTCACAATTTTTATACTTTAGCTCGTAATTTTTGTTCGCAACTATTTGCTAGTGAAAATCAAAATTCAAATTCTGAAGTGAAAATCAAAACTAATAATTAAAAGCAGAAAATGTAGGTTTGTGACTGCAATTTACTGGGGATTTGCTCGTTTGAACTACACTATTAGAATTTCAAGTTTCATTTTTTAATCATGTAGGTTTTTAACTTCACGAGGGTTTGCAGAAGTTTACTCTTTTGAATGTTGCTAGTGAGCCACATTGGTTTACAACTAACATATTTGAAGGTTGCACTTTTGAATAACGTACAGTAACACTTTTTTATGGTCAGCAACAACTTCATTATTTTTTGGAGTTCTTTAGATATTAAGAGTATTATTTCATAAGTAATTTCAGAAACATTTCTTACAAATGCTCCCCATAATTCTATTTTGCTCCAGTCTTTGTGGTGCGACCTGTTTGTAGTTTTGTTATGCTTGATATTTTAGATTAGGTCCTCAATTGTGTTCCAATCTTTTTTCAATAGGTTTTTTAAGGGGAAGCTGTAGAGTCAGCAGAGGGGCAGCTTGACAAGATATAATTGTAACCAATGTAAGTATTCGTTTTTTTTTAAAGATTTTAGCATTTTACTACCTCATATTAATTATTTGTATTATTTGTTAACAAAATTCAACCTTTGCTTTTATTTCTGGAAACATTTCAGAGTTTTTATCTTAAAATTTGTGTTGATCACTTTTTCAATTTTGTTTCAGATGACATCAAACACATTATAAAATGGATGAAACAAAAGATAAAGCCTACATACATCCAATCTAAGTGAGACAATAATGAAAGATGAGCTGTTCCTTGAGTTCAGCAATAAGTTTCCTATTACAAGACATGTTTTTTGCTGAATTTCGGAGAGCCATCAATACCCCTTCCGTTAGCACAACCAAACTAATAATGAGGCCTGGAAAGCGCAATGCGTATATATTTGCCCAGTGGGTCTCTGACAAGTGTAAAGCGCAAAGCAATGAAAGTGGCGATATGAAACAGTGTTTTATTGAAAGTAGCAACAAACCATGTACTTCTCAAACACGTGCAACAACAGAACCTCATATTTCCATCTGTGATAATCTATATGATCTCTATAAAGGAAAATATAATAGCATGACACTAAACAAATCAAATGACAACAATAAACTAACTCTAAATGGGCACTTAAGCTCTGGCTCATATTCTGTCAGATAACAGTGACAGCAACTGACTTTGAGAAAGATTAAATAATTTATTTTAACAGTAAAATATTTTTCAATCAAAATCAGTGGAGTGATCTGTCTTATTTGAGTTGGTCAACTAAGTACAAGAACGACAAGTTCCTATGATGCTTTCTTAAAATCGCAATTTCATAATTTAGAATACTCTGTAGCTGATGATCTTTTTGATGTTGGTCCTGCAAAGTCTTTTAAGTTTACTAAAACAAGGGTTTTTCTTGCTGCTTGTTTTGCACTTCTGTCAGTCGGGTCTACTATTGCCCAAGAGTATCTTCGATGTGGTGGTGCTGATACTCCATATTCTCAGTTTTCTTGCCCTAAATCAAGGTCAGATGTCATTTGTGAAATTTGTGTACCATACCAGAGGTGGGCTGTGAGAAATGGTGTCAAACATTCTTCTTTGCGTTGTAAGGGGACAACCCTTGAGACAATCCTTAACAATTCTTTTCTCCCTCAATTAGAGGTTAGTTAGAGGCTATCACTTTTGTTACTTCTATTGAAGTAAGTCTGAAATGTGCTAATACTATGTAATGGGCCCAGCACACGGCCCAAAGCAAAAAAAGCCTACTTTTTTATTTTGGAGTGACTCCAAACAATGAATCAGAGGATATGTCTTTAAACTAAAAAGGACTTCTGAATCTAAAAGTGAAACGTTAGAGAAAGTGCAGTGTTATTTTGTGTAGGATCCAGAGGTTGTTAATAATTTTAATCAAACACTTTAATGGCAAACTGTTTTTTCATCACAGTCAGTGAAAGCAACTGTCTTCTTTCAGAGTCATTCAACTACCCCAAAAAGCTTCCTCTTTTGACTCGTTCTTAAAAGGTCAGTTTATGAGTCCAGATAACAATTGCTCTGTTGGTGATAAGCTTTATAAAGACATTGGTCCTACCAAGTCTTTCAAGTTGTCCAAAATGAGGGCCTCTCTTTCTGCCTCTTTTACTCCCCTTACTGTTGGCTCCAGTGTTGCCCAGAACTTTCTTTGTTGTAATGGTGTAGGCATTCCATATCCACAGTCCTCCTGCCCTAAGTCGGCAATTGTTTATGAAATCTGTGTACCCTTTCAAAGGTGGGCAATGAAGAGTGCTGTCAGCCACTCTTCCTTGCGGTGCAAGGGGGCAACCATCGATGCTATCTTAAAGAACTCCTTTGCTCCTGGTTTTTCATGGCTCAGACAAGCTTATGAACACTCTGCAAAAGTCACTTGGAGGCCATTACTTTTTTCACTTCCATCGAGGTGAACAAACCTAACAAACCTGTCTCAAAACCCACTTCCAAAGGACCAAAGCAACAAAATCTTATTTCATATTTTGCAGCTTCCAATGAAAATTGTTCAGGAAAGGCTTTAAACTAGAAGCGACCTCTGGACCTATGAGTGGACCAATGAAGAAGGTTCAGTGCCACCATGTATGGGATCCAGAGGTCGTTAAAAATTACAAAAACGATAAACAAATCAGACGAAACATAGTACGTGGCCATTTTAAGAAAAAACTGAAAGAACACCAAATTTTATGCATTCGAAATGCTCATGTTAATTGTAGGTTCTTTCTTCAACTGGAAAGAAAAACATCCTTTAGAGTATAAACTTTTAAAAGAAAAAAAAGGCTGAACATTCTCCGAAATCTGTCTTTATACCCAAACCAGTAGTTTTGTCAGTAGGTGGAGAAAGCATTGAGGTTGATAGTGGAATCAAGAGCACTGAACCACCGTGCCTCGGGGTTGCATATAATGTTGGTCCACACCCCTTTAGTTGCTCAAATTGCCAGATGCAAAAAAGAGAATTAAAAAATTTGTTATCCAAACGAAAAAATGCTTCACTCAAACAAACAGATAATATATTAAGAGTGGGGAAGAGGGGATTTAGAGTTAGTTATGCAAAGCATGAGGAGCTAAAAACGCTGAAAATTACAACAAAGGCTAAAAATGAAACAGAAAAGACGTCTACTAAGCTAATCAAACAAATCGAATCACCGAAACAATGGACAGATTTTCTGTACGAATCACGACTGAAGAACGATGAAACTAAACTTATTGTTGACTTAGTTAATCTCTTTGAATTGGGGATATCAGAGTCCAACCCTGTACAAACAACTGTAATTTCAAATCTGGTTTCAAAACTAAAATCTAAGAATAATACTAATACTAATACTAAAATCTAAGAATAATACTAAATAAGTGCTATGCATAAAAATAGGCTTGGTAGTAAGAGCTATGGTGCACTTGCTGATGTTTTTGGTTTGCCCTCCGTAACTATGGTATCTGATCATCCAAAATCATTGACTATTCACCCAGGCATTAATTTTAATAGGGCTAAGTTGCTCTATGGTACACTTTCCATTATTGAGTTTAGTGATGAAGCGAGAGCTTTGCGATAATTAGAGCCTAGGTTAGGTGAGAATGGTGTTGTGGACCTCGTAGGGAAATGCTGGAATCCTGACGTGGAAACTTGGCATGAACAGTCGTTGCCACTTCCATCTGCAGACAAACAGATGGGTGACGTGGATGACTTTACAGCTCTCAAGCAACTTGTCGATGATCCTGTAAAGTCTGATTCCATAGCAAAAAGAGTATCTGTGCATAACTTTACCAGTCTTTGTAGTACAGAGGGGCCTGACATTGTTCACTCGATATGGCCAACTCCAAACAAGGGATACAATGCTAAACATCTTTTAAAATGTCTTGAAAAGTTGAGATGGTTATGCTTTTACTTTCCTAATGGGAAACCAAGGCCATCACCTTTATCACTGCTTGGTTTTGCGACTGATTCTGCTGGTTTTTCGCTGTCTGCTGCCATAAGCGCACTAACACCAACTGACCTTCATGTTCGTGAAGGGGTTTACTTTTATGTGTGCCTGATGAACGCTTTGTAGCTCCCTACTATTCTAGTTTACCTTTTATTGCTTTTCTTGATTGGGATCATGAACGCCGTCTGTTTGCCAAATGCCTGAAATATGAGACTCTGGAAAGACAACAGTGGGAGTTGTTCTTGGATAACAGTCCATCACCTATGAGAACTCAAGCACGTGTGCGAGAAATGTGGAATTACTTGTGGTTTAAGTTCTGTTGACTTAGAGTTGGGTAAGTTTTTTGACCAAAACTCTGATGCAGCTGACCGAATGTTCACTTTGAGAACAGCTAATCTCCTCGATGAGTATGTATCAGGTTCTCAAGGAACTAGTCTTTTTTTAAGAGCAGTTTACGCGCTGATTGAACCGTTCAGAAGTTTGGTACACCTGCTGATGTTCAAAAATCGGTTTCGAAGTGTATTACATTGCTGAGAATGTGGAACAAAATTCTTGAGCTGAAGAAGCTTAGACTAAGGGCAATAAAAGGGGCTAAAAATGACCCTAGAAAACGGGGTCATTTCTTAACCTACGGCTGTGAGCACACCGATGAAGTCCTTTTTGCTGCAGCCACTCTTTGAATTTAGCAATATTTTGCACTTTCCTCATGTTGTGCCTTCCTGGTGTTCTCCCTGAAATGCTGGAACTAGAGCGACGGAGAGGATTATCAGTGAGCTTCAAGGGAAAACCCTCCAATTACAATCTTTGGATTCCCCACCAACTTTTGGTGCTATGCTCAACAGGGTTTCCTCTGTTTAATTCAATCAAAACGTTGAAAAAAAGCCCGTTTGTGAAACGTAAAAATTGTTCCATCTTCCAAACGAAGAAAAGAAAACTACAGCTTCCAACAAAACACTCTTGAGCTTTTATAAAAATTGGCTATATAAATGTTAAAAAGGTTTAAAATGGACGAACGTTTTCGGTCGACTTGACCATCATCA